>VMDR010002514.1:0-80000 GCA_007922815.1 Macrotus californicus
TGGGAAAAATGTAACATGCAAACAATAACCAAAATTAAGTTGGTTTTTCTCTATTCTGTCAGGTAATGAATGCCTTGAAGGCAAAAAGTTTTACTAGTGATAGAGACACACTAGATAATGATGATACAGCAGTTCTATATTTATATGAGTCTATTAGCAAAAGCTCATAAACATAAAGCAAAAACTTACAAAATTTCAAAGAAAAAGAGATAAATCCAAAATCACTGTAGAAGATCTTTATACCTTCTCTAACAGAACACATACACATATACATACAATCAGTAATGATGTAGAACAATGCTTCCCAAACTTTTACGATGCATGAGAATGGTTTGGAGAGCTTGTTGAAATACAGATTCCTGGGCCCTATTCCCAAAGGTTCTAATGCAGAGAGTCTGCAGTGGGGCAGGTAATTGCGAGCCTAGTGGTTTCAGAACCACACTTTGAGTAGCACAGATATAGAAGATTTGAACATCATCATTAGCAAACAACCTAATGGACATGTATAGAACACTATACGCCACAAGTACAAATTATCTCTTCTTTTTAAGCATTTGCAGAAAAGCTAGGTTCTGGGTCATAAAGTACCTCTCAATAAATTTTAAATAATTAAAAACCTGGAGTATGTTTTCTGACTACAGTGGACTCAAACTAAAAATTAATGACAAAAAGATGTTTGAAAATAAAACAATATACAGGGGTTTAGCAAAAGTAGGTTGACATTGTTTGTATGGGAAATAATATAATAATTAATAAATCCAAGAAAAAACTGTGCTTTAAATACTCACAACTATAAGCCTACTTTTGCCCATCCCTGTATTTCTTAGTAACCCATAGGTTAATAAAACTACAATGGAAATTGGAAAATATTTTAACTGAATCATAATGAAAATACAGCCTATCAAAATTCATGGGACACAGCAAAAGCCATGCATAGAAGGAAATGTATAGCTTTAAACATATTAAACATATACGTGTGTGTGTGTGTGTGTATCATGTATGTATGATATACTCATATATGGAGGAGGTAAAAAATCAGTCAACAAAGAGTCCATTTCGAGCTATATTAAAACACAATAAATTAAACCCCCCAAAAGTGGAAGGAAATAATATAGAAAAGTACAGAAATTAATGAAATTTAAAAGAAACACAGTAGCGTACAACAAACCCAGAAGTTGATTCTTTCAAGTCTTCCTTCTCTATCTTAAGAATCTTAGTTCCAATCCTCAGGGCAGTTAACACTGGCTTATGTATTTTTTGCAAATGTTTCTTAATATATTTGTTTTTTTTCAGATATTCATTTTCAACCATATTTTATGCACTACTTTTTAAAAAAATATAAGGGGGAAATAGAACCTATCTCATTGGATTTTATGAGGATTTAATGAGTGCTTAGAACAGTGCTTAGTACTTTAATATCCCTGTGTAAGTGTTTACAACTTTTATTACAGGGTCCGCTTTATGGGAACATCGTGCCTGCTGGGCACTCTAAATGTGTGTAGAATGAATGATCTGATCAGACATGAGTCAAAGGGTAGAATCATTGGCAGAGCCAGCCATCGGCCTGGGGTCGTGACTTGCCCTAGCAAAGCTCAGGGCCCAGGAGTGGAAGGGGGTAGAAGAACTGATGGGTTACCACAACTCCCCTGGGACCTTATCAGGTGACTGGGCCCAAGATGCAGAGAGGACAGTTCTAAAGTAGTATACATAGTTTCCTTTTCTCCCTCTTGATTTCCTAAAGTTAGATATTTAGATCATTGCCCTGTAGTTGCTACAGGTTTGTTTTTTTTTAACCAAAACCAAGTTTTGTTATTTGTGTTCCATTTAGGCAGTGGAACTGTCATTTCATACTACTGATTTTGAGGAATTGGGACTTTGATTCCAGATGATTGTACATATTTAGTATAGGAAGGTGCAAAAAAGCCATTCAGACTCTATTCAACCATTATTAAGCAGTAGTGTGATCTTGAGCTAATTATTTAACCTGAAGTTTCCATTTTTTTGACCCTAAAATTAGAATAATGATAATTTCTTCAGAGGTTTGAGGGCTAAATAAGGTCATATATGGAGAATGCCTAGTATAAGGCCTGGCGTGTCATTAGTGCTCACTAAATGTAATATGTCACCCACTCGACCAGAATGGTCTTGCTGGGTATATTGTGCATACAGAGTCTTGTAAAGTTCCAAAAGAAGAAGGGAACCGAGGCTCTGCGCTCCCCCAAACTAGTGTGCTAGCAGCCCCCAGGCTTATGTTGGCTCCATAAAAGTGAGAGCCAGAGGGGCTTGGGTGGCCACGAGGGGGTGGCAGGTGGGGCTGTGTCTACTCTTAGTCTCTGAGTAGACCTACCCTTGGTGTATTTTTAACTCTAAAAATGTATGTGAGTCATTTTTAGTGAGAATTAATTATGTGTGTTGAAAGGGTAGCATACCTTTTGAGGCCAAGTATTTCTATTTTAAATAAATTCAGTGAAAATTTCTGGATTTTTAAAAAGAAAAGAAAACTGGGGTGTATATTTGGTAGGGAATGGTGTTTGAATAAATGAGGGTTTTCATGAAACAAAAGGCTTAACTGTAGGACACTGAATAAATAAATTTTGATGTTTTCAGTTACAGGAATTAGATTTACATGGCACTTATCTAGACAAAAAATCTGGTCCATTATTGTTTATTAAAGGGTGCTCTTGAGTTTTAATTCTGGCATGCTGCCTGGTGAATGGCTCCACCTTTCAGTGCAGCTGATGGGAAGCAGTTTCACAGTTGGGTTGTCAGTGTTTTAAAATCTGCCAAAGGCTTTCCATGGAGCTTATGAAGGAACCTATTTAGTTGTACACCTAACACATTTTTTAAAATGAGAGAATTTTAAAGAAAAACATCTTTAACTAAAAACATCATCTGTGGTCATTTAGAACCACCCCTCAGCACGTGTTTTAGGGAGATGAATGGAGTCATCTGTTTTCTATGTGCTGTGGCCGCGAGGCTGACATTTTATATACTTTTGCAGATGAACCTCTTTGTGACTGTCATGAGTAGTTATCAGTCTATCATGCATAGAATAGAAAGGGCAAAGCCAAACTGTGAGGGTGTCAGTGCATTATGGCAATAAAATTTTTCACAGCCTCAAATAAAAAAAATAGTACTTGACAAGTGAATCTGTTTTAAATTATTTCAAATACTATGGAAATTGAATTTCTGTTTGTTCAGTTCTCCCATTAGAAATGGGTTGTGTTTCAAAAGTTGGTTTTCAAGACAACTGTTAGGAATTTGGTACTTATTTTCTAAAAAGAAAAAAAAATGGTTTCGTTTCTTGGCTAGCTCCTGTTTTAACCATAAAAGAGCCAAAATACTTTGCAATGAAAAGGTAGAATATACTTTTATAGCCCTAGCCATTTACTACAAAGGAAAAGAAACAAAATTGAGTAAACAATTTTTAAATTTTTTTAAATTAAAGAGTATTAAATAAAAACAGTTCTTACTAAAGAAGGCATAATGGAAAAAGCAGAGGAAAGGCTGTGTGATCTCAGGCAAGTTATGTAAACTTTCTGACCTCAGTTTCTACATTAGTTAAAACTGTCTTATGTAAATGAGATAATAATACATGTAAAGTTCCTGATATAATAGCTGGTTCATAATGAGGTCTCCATAAATGGCTGCTATTATAACTATAGATACAAGTAGGATATAAACCCAGGTTTCCTACAATTTCTGGGTCCACTGCATTGTTGTGCAAGTGGCTATGTTGGGGCAGGAGTGAGGAGAGGCAAAGAGGTGTAGGTAGTATCAGCTATTACCTTATGCGGAGAGGTAGCCCAGCAGGTGTGTGGCAGACAGGAGTCCTTGATCTGGGTTTTATTCTCCTCTGGTAGGAAGTTTATTCTGCTGAGGTGTATAGAGGAACACCCCCTTTTTCCCTCTCTTACCGCTACCTATTCCCCCATTGCTAGTACCCCACCAGCACGGACCGGCTCTCCCCAGAATTTGAAGCTCCTGTGAAAAAGGCAGCCTGACCTTTGGAGCCTGTAGAGGGTTTTGTTGCTGCTGCTCTTGTTGCTTGTCTGTTATAAGAAAAGAGAGAGCTAACATTTATCGGCTGCCTAGTACATCTCAGGCATGGCCCTGTGTATTTTAACATGTGATCTCATTTAATGTTCACGACAGCCCTGTGAGGATGTGCATCACTGTCCCATCTTGTACATCAGGGAAGGAGAACATCAGCTGACCAAGGTAACACAGCTAGGGAGTCCCAGAGCCTGGATTCACACCCAGGTCTGTCTGGCCCTCAAGCCTTTGCTCAACTGCCTTCTGGGTTCTCCAGGGACTGCACACATGTGGTTGTCTACAGTACGTGCAGCCTTTCTGTCCTTACACTGAATGTGCACCCTTGGGAGGGAGAGAAGTAGAATGAGATTTAGTTTATTAACATCATTAACTTTAAAAGTTGAACAGTCTCTGGCTTCCATCCCTCATTTCAGATTGAATCGCATAATGGAGATGAAAACATATTGATTAGGGAGAAACTATTTATTAGAGGTAAAATTGTTTACCATGTAAATATGCTGCATGTTCCATTATACTCAACTTGGCATTTCAACATTTCATAATCTGTTGCATTTAATTAGGCACAGTACATAAAGTATGCATCACAAGTAAACATGGGAAACACAGTCACATATTTCTCTAAGATTTGTGCTTCATAAATTTTTAGTTTGCTAATCTCAATAATGATGTTTTAGTGTCAGCTGCTTCTTTTCCAAACAAGTGTTGATCCTCTCCTTAATGTGTTTTATGCAAGAAAGCAAAACTAAGGATAAACTCTAAAGTTCAGCTGATTTCTTGAAGCCTTGCAGGGAAGAAGGGGCTGGAAAAAAGTGTTTGAAGTCATGAAAGGCAAGGACCTACATCCAAGATTACTCTGTCCAGCAAAGCTATCATTTAGAATGGAAGGGCAGATAAAATGCTTCCCAGATAAGGTCAAGTTCAAGGAGTTCATCATCACCAAGCCCTTATTATATGAAATGTTAAAGGGACTTATCTAAGAAAAAGAAGAAGATCAAAACTATGAATAATAAAATGACAACAAACTCACAACTATCAACAACTGAACCTAAAAAAAACCCCAACAAAAACAAACTAAACAAACAACTAGAACAGGAATAGAATCACAGAAATGGAGATTACCTGGAGGGTTATCAGCAGGGATGGGGAGGAGGGAGAATGGGTGGAAAGGTACAGGGAATAAGTAGCATAAATGGTAGGTAGAAGATAGACAAGGGGAGGTTAAGAATAGTGTAGGAAATGGAGAAGCCAAATAACTTACATGTGCAACCCATGGACATGAACTAAGGAATGGGGGGAAATGCTGGAGGGAAGGAGGGTACAAGACAGAGGGGAGGGGAAAAAAATTGGACAACTGTAATAGCATAATCAATAAAATATACTCTAAGAAATTAAAAACGAAAAAAGAATTCTTGGACCTGCCACCTCCAGATTCCTCCAGGAATCATTGATTCCTGGAGCTGTGTGGACCAGCACAGGGCCAGGCACTTACATTCTCACAGGTTATTAATGAGTTCTAAGTGGTGGTTTTAAAAAACAGATTGGTTATTTTTTCATTAAAAAGTACAATTTTTAGCCCTGTCTGGTGTGGCTCAGTGGATTGAGTGCCAGCCTGGGAACCAGAGGGTCACCGGTTCGATTCCCATTCAAGGCACATGCCTGCGTTGCAGGCCAAGTCCCCAGGAGGGAGCCCTTGTGAGAGGCAACCACACATTGATGTTTCTCTTCCTGTATTTCTCCCTCCCTTTCCCTCTCTCTAAAAAATAAATAAAATCTTTTTTAAAAAGTGCATTTTTTATGACTTAAATTTTTTTAATCCTCACTGGAGGTTATGTTTATTGGTTGTTTTTTTTTTTTTTTTTTTAAGAGAGAAAGGGAGGGAGAGAGAGTGAGAGAAAAAGAGAAAACATCCATGTTAGAGAGAAATATGGATGGGTTTCCTCCATATTTTCCCCGACTAGGGATTGAACCTGCAACCTTGTAGTGAACAGGACAACGATGCTCCAACCTAGTCATCCGGCCAGGGCAAAAAATTTTTTATGTGAAATCAATTTGGATAATACTTGAAAACATACAGAAAAAAACACAAAAATAGAAGTTACTTCTAAATCCTTTATAAAAGATAATCATACATTGGTATGTATGCGTGTGTACTGTTTTTACCCCCAAAAGTTCTCATGCTGTGTGCAAAGGAAAACATCCTGCTCTTGCTTTATATCGTGGATATTTTCCCCATGTCAATATTCTTCCTCAAGACTTTTAGTCAGTGGTCATATTCCATGATACACATGTGCTATAAATTAATCACCTTTCTTTCCAGCTATTAATATAGAACTGTAGGAAATTTCTTTGCATGTATATCTCTAAATATTTCCTCAAAATAAGTTCTCAGTAAGGCTGAGTCAGACGGTATGTACATATTTGCTAGCTTACTCTCCAGAAAGGTTATGCTAAATAATAAGTGAACTGTGACTACCCCTTTAGGTTGATTTCTTTAATCAGAACATTTTTGATTTCCTGAAGCTGGCACATTTGTTATTTCTCTAGCTCCGAAAAGGTCTTTGTGACACGCAGAAGTGGTTTCCTGCATGAGCCCTGTTTTTATAGCTGACGGTCTTTGCTGGGCACATGCTGTCTAAGGGGCTCCCACGCTATACTCACACAATGAACTTAAAATGTAATCAGAATTAGTCTGCTCACTTAAGACAGTAGTCTCAAATTAGGGTTTAGGTGCTCCACACAGTAAGTAAAGATTTTCCAGAGGGACCTAGGGCATGCCTGGTTTTAAGGTTTCCACTGGCCAGCTTTCCTTATGTATGTGTGTATGTATGTATGTACTCCTTCCTAAAATCCATGTGCCTTGAAAAGCTGCTATGATGGAAAGCATGTGGGGCTTCTTTTTCCCTCCTCCCCTTTCCCACTTGGCCTTTTTCCACTTTATAAGAGGGACACTCCCACCAGTGCAGTAGCTTATTGCTCCAAAGTGTGAGACCCTCTCTGGTACAACACAGGCTTGTGTGAAACGTTAGTGATGACCAAACCTTCAGCATTTTATACCTCTACACCCCTCTGATTAAGAAATGCCTGTGTCATAAAAACTTTACTTTTGATAGTCAAAGTAAGTTTCTATTTAACAAAACAAGTGTTTGTGTTGCTTTGATCAGTTTTAGACTACAGTGATAGTTTAGAAGAATGCAGTAAACATGTAGAGCTTTATAATTACAGGCAACAAAGGCAATTTAAAATTTTTGATTTCCATATATTTCTATTGTCTAGAGCATTAAATAATATTGCATTAAGTTAACATGGGAGGATAACGAAATGTAAATACTTTTCCAAGAACAAAAAAAAAAAGAACACAAAATTTTTGACTGTTAAAGAAAAGCAAGTTTATGTATTTTTAAAGTGGATAGTAGGTATGAAGCTATGGTACATTTGCACAATGGAATACTACTTGGCTGTAAAAAAAAGAAGGGGATCTTAACCTTTGCGACAGCATGGAGACCTGGAGAGCATTATGCTAAGTGAAATAAGCCAGTCAGAGAAAGACAAGTACCATATGATTTCACTCATAGAGAATCTAATGAGCAAAATAAACTAACAGACAAAATAGAAACAGACTCATAGGTAGAGAACCGAGTGACAGCTGTCAGAGGGGAGGGTAGTTATGGGGCTGGATGAAAAAGCTGAAGGGATTAAGAAAAAAAACTCAGACACAGAGAACATGGTGGTTAACAGAGGGAAAGCGGGGTGGGGGTAGGTAAAAGAGGGTATAGCAGGGTTAAATGTTGATGGAGGGAGACTTGACTTGGGGTGGTGAACACAATATAATATACAGATGATGTGTTATAGAATTTTATACCTGAACCTATATAATTTTATTAACCAATATTACCCCAGTAAGTTCAATTATAAAATAAATAAAATAGTGAGTATCAAATTGCTTTGCTATTTAGATTTGGTTGGATGCATTTTAAAGAATAGTGTTACTGTTTTATTTTAAAATGTCAACATTTATGACAATCTGAAATAACATTGTTTACAGCTACATAAACTTATAAAAAATTGCAGATGCCAACTTTTAAAATATGCAAAGGAGAAAGAAATATGTGAGCAGGTACCTGTTTTTTCAAAATTCCTTTAGGGAGTATCACCGCAAAAAGTGTGTAGACCACCAATATGGGACAGGTACCTGGATGGGAAAGCTGCTTCATGTGGCTTCAGGCGGCCACACCCGAACCCATTCCTTGCTGTACTTCCTAGAAATTGCAGGTTCTGTCTTAGTCTCCCCTCTGCTTAACTGGAACTTAACTGAGCCTGTGGGGGGGAACTTAACTGAGCCTCTGCTTAACTGGAACTTAACTGAGCCTATGAGATACCCTGCAGAACCCCTCTTCAGGGTTTTCCTTGCCTAGAGCACTCTACCCAGTCCTGTTCCCTAGCCAGAGCCTTTAGGTGCTTTCAGGGGCCTATACTCTTGCTTATCCCCTGATACTCATGCCCTTCCCTCTCTCACTGCTCCCTCTTTCTCCCCAGTGGAAATATTCCTCACTGTTAGCCCTCCCCTCAGATGTCACCATTTCCATGTCAACATTCCTTGATTCTCCTTTCCTGTTTTCCTTTGGAATGGTTTCTCCTTCCGCTTTCACTACAAAGAGGGGTTTAGGAAATTGTTAGAATAAGTCTCTGGGATCTTGAAGAGGTCTAGGGAGAGGGAGGCAGCAGCTTATGTTTTCTGTTTGTATCAACACAGCTTCTAGAGCATTAGTGTCAAACTCATTTTCACCGGGGCCCACGTCAGCCTCGTGGTTGCCTTCAAAGGACCATATGTAACTTTAGGACTGTATAAATGTAACTACTCCTTAACAGTTAAGCGAGAGCTCAGCATCGCGCTGCTGCTGGGTTATAACAAGGTGCTGGGCCGGAAAAAAAAAGGTGGAGGGCCGGATTCAGCCCGCGGGCCTTGTGTCTGCCACCTGTGCTCTAGAGGGTTGTACCCCTGAGATATGGAGTCTCAATAACAATACTATTGAATTGAACCGAAGCTGAGGTCCAGTGCATTTTCATCTTACTTCAGAAGTCTGCTCTGATTTCCCAGACCTGCTGGGACTTGCCTTCCTCTAAATTTCTGCTACACTTAGAATCTGTAGTGTGCAGCTCAGTGTGTGTTCATCACTGCCCTGCAATTTTTGCTAATTATTTTGTGTGTCTAGCATTACTTTCATAATGAGATTGTAAATCGAGGCAGGTAGAGAGGTACATGTTTATTTTTTCATCTCCCCATGGCACCTCATACAGTATAGCAGGTCCTCGAATAACATCATTTTGTTCAATGTCATTTCATTATAACATTGAAACACTATAGGAACTTAACTCTTGTTTATATCAATTAGCCTGTGGTTAAATTGGTTTTGTTATATGTTGTTTTGCTTAAAGTTGCAGAACCTATCAGTGGCCTTAAGCGAGGCCTTACTGTATTGACCATAATAGATACTCAGTAAACATACTCCAATTGATTATAAAACAGGGAAAACGTTGATGGGAAGTCCTGGGGTTGAAATCTGGATCCATCATATTTTGCTCTGTGATTTTGGGCAATTTCTGTATAGTCTGGGTCTCGTTTCATCATTGATAAAACCTCAGTAGTAGTAATAGCCAATAATTACCAGGTAATCACTATGTGCCAAAGCATTAATTCACCCAACAATTTCATGAGGAAGATATTACCGTGGCAGAGTGTGGATTTGACACCAAACCCTGCGTCTCAAGCACTTACCCATTTGTGAGGCTGCCCACATCTGACTTATCTGCTTCAGAGTTGAGGGTTCTAAGTGAGAGAAAGGTTCTGAATACCTTTTTGAAGAAAATGAAAAGGCAATGTAGAAGTTGGATTTGCTTATATTTTGGAAGGAATTTTACTCTCCCCCCCAGCTTTATTAGGGTGTGATTGACACATAACATCATACTAAGTTTAAGGTGTACAACTGTTGATTTGATACATTTATGAATTGCAAAATGATTGCCACCACAGTATCACCTACTACCTCATTCCATTCACATAGTGACCATTTCTTTTTTGTGGTGAGAACATTTAAGACCTACTCTCTTGGCGACATTTAAGTGTATGACACGGTATTATTCGCTGTAGTCACCGTGCTATACATAAGATTCCTAAACTTGTTAATTTTGCAAATGGGTATTGATACCCTTTCACCAGTATCTCCCTATCCGCGCCCTCCCCTCCCCCCCACCAACCGCTGGAAACCACCCTTGTACATTCTCTTTCTCTCATTTGTCTCTTAGAGTGTACATATAAAAACATTTTGTTTTTTAAAAGCAATTGGCAGTCTGCAGCTCCATGAAGTTAGGGGAAATGCATGACTAAAGTAAATGGGAGAGACCAGAAGCTTTTCTGGCCACTTCTTGTCTTTGCAGAAGGGCACAGAAAATTAGCAGCCAGCAAAAAATGTTCACTACACATTCCCCTGATTACACAAGGCTCACGGTCTGGGAGCTGATAGCAATGAACATCAGTAGATTGAAGAGAGTACTTGTGTTTTTATTCTCATTTTTAATTGATTTTGAAATTCTTGCCTGGCCCTTCGCCTTTTGCATAGTCCAGAGTTATGAGTCCTTGATAGGTGGCTCAAAAGAGAAGCACAGGACAGTGTATTCCCTGTCTCTGCACCAATTTCCTGCCTGTGTTTCTATTTGGGGACCAATGTACAGACCATTCCAGTTCAGAGATGGAGCACGCTGTGCTCTACTTTAGTGCCCCATGTGTACAGCTTGGCTCCACCGAGAGCACTGTGTAGGAGGGGACACATGTGATCTGTAGCTTTGGGTGCTTCCTACTGGGTAAGGGTAGGGGTTCTTTTGCAACTAATTGTATCCATCTGTTTTAAAAGGGTGAAAAAAAAATGCCTGAACTTAGGTGTCGATTTATACATTAATTACGTTGATCTCATTTGCAGCAGTGTGGTCTTAATAGCTGTATTGCTGCAATGCCCAAATCTGTGATATCAGAATGTGACGTGCATATTTTAATTTGAGAAATAGTTTAACATTTTTAGATATTCATTTAGATGTGGTTATGCAGGTTAAACATAACGTATGATCACTGCTTCTTTCATTGCTTCCAATTAAACCTTGCTTGTTAGTTTAACCTCTAGGTAATCCCATCAAACAATTGATGTCAAGGAAACACTGCCCACAGTAGCTTCGGATGAGTGGCCATTAATTTTAATTGCCTGATATTAAAGATTAAGAAGTATTGGGACTAGCAGAATAGAAACGATCTGATGTCAAGCAAATCCACTTGCTAAAGCTTCCCCAGGCTGCTGGTGATATTAAAATTTTACTGTGAGAATTAAATAAACCTTTATTAGTGATGACTGTTGTTTGATTGGTCCAGGGGTATGCATAAACACTGAATTCTTACATATCTAGAGACGAGACCTTCAATGGTACAGAGATTTCTCAATTATGAAACTGTTAATAAAACTGTAATCTGATTTTCCAGGCTAGGTTTCATTAATGTATTATAGCTTCTCTGATTGTCAAGGTAATATTAACTACAAAGCACAGAATCCAACAGAGAATTGTTTAGAAGAAGAGAATTCTAAGATGGGCCTTTGTTGCTAAACTCAGAGTTGGGGAATTTTCATTAATTATGCTTAAGAAATGCCAAATTCCCTCTCAACCAGGAGTATCTCCCTTTACACTATAGATATATTCAATATTTAACTCTTTCAAAGGCCTGTCAGTCCTATTCAGACAAGCTAGAGTTGTAGTATATGCTGAAGGGGCTTTTTGCCAACCTGCTAGGTCTGTTTCCTGAGCTGAGAGTGTACTCGTGAAAGGTGAGGTGGGTTCTAAGATATCTTGTATTAACAGGCATAATCAGAATGGATACCTTTAGGGTCCTTTTTCAATTTTAATTTAGAAATTTTATTTTTATTTTTTTATTGTATTTTTTTCATTACCATTTAACCCCCTTATACTCTCTCCTCCTGCAATCACCACTGTTGTCCATGTCCATTAGTCCTTTTTCCTTTTTTCTTGATCCTTCCACCTCCTGAGAACTAAGGTTTTTAGAGTCATATACTTCTGGTATGGGAATGGATTCTAAGAGTCACTGAGGCTGACTTGTCTTGGTACAGAAATTCCTCCCAGAGCACCTGTCTCCCACTCCTTGGAGGCTTGGGACCACATGAGTGTCATCTGTGGCTTCTCCCTCTTCCTGCCCTCCACAGCTAGTCAGTGGCCACATTCTGCCCATTCTTCCTTCTTGATATCTGCCCTCTCCACTCCCACCTGCAGTTCTCCCTGGCCCAGGCCCTCCTTGCCTCCTCACCTGTGCACTTCCCTAACTCCTCCCACTGCCATGTCCTACACAATTGCCATACACACCAGCCCCAAGCACAGGTGACTCAAAGAAGGGAGGGCAGACAAGGGTTTGGTCCCTTAGAGCTGTTGAGGGCTTATCTGTGACAGTCTAGAGCACAGGCGGCAAGCACAAGGCCCGCAGGCTGAATCCAGCCCTCCGCCTTGTTTATCCACCCGGCACTTTGTTTCTCGGCGGCAGTGCCGAGCTCTCATTTAACTATTAAGCAGTAGTTACATTTATACAGTTCTAAAGTTACATTCAGCCCTTTGAAGGCAACCGCAGGCTGGTGTGGCCCCCAGAAAATGAGTTTGACACCCCCGATCTAGATGCTCAAACTAAACCGATGAGTAGAAATGAAAAGGAACTAGATCTCAATTCCAAAGAGACAGCTGTATATCCATTAGAACTGTTTAATGGTAGAATTGGGGACTGTGTGAGGTAGTGAGTCCCCTGCCTCTGGAGGTGCTGATGTGATGATCCCAAAGAGAAAATAGAGAAGGAGACACAGATTTAGAGGACACGTGAGTTCCATTTCAGACTGTTGAGTTAGAGGTCATGGCAGAACATCTGTATGGAAATGTCTTAAAAATTGAGAACTGAAATTCTTCATGGAAGTCAGAGGCAGAGATAGGAATCTGGAAGTCAGCCACACAGAGACAGAAATGGAGATAATTGATATGGCTATGGTTGCTCAAGGAGAAAAAAAAGAGGGCCAAGAGCTGAGTGTTGGAGACAAAGCCCACGTGCACATGTACACACACACCTGGTGTGTCAGGGAAGGGGAGAAGCAAGAGCACAGTATCACAGAAACCATGCAAAGTGCCTTAAGAAAGAGGGGTGATAATTACAAGTATCCAACGCTGCTAAGAGGTCAGACAAGTTGAGGAAAGTGAGACAGGCCATTGGATATGGGACAGGTGTGGTGCCTATTTTAACTACCTCAGTCACTGCCTAGGCCTTGAGATTGTTAAGATTAAATGAGAAAATGTATGTAAAGTGCTCTGTGTAATGCTGGGCAAGCACATAGGAGATGGTCATTAAAGGATAGTTATGATAGCCTCTGGTATTTAGTATGAAGGAAAGAAGGGATGCATATAGTCCTTTAGGGGAAGGAAATGGTGGTGGAACAGAAATAACTATGGAGTCTCGATCTGTAGCATGTTCCCTTCCTGATGAGTTTTGGCTCATTCTGTCTCTTGAACCTACGCTCATGGGAGCTGCAGAGGTCTTCAGTGAGTGTGCCTGCATGTGTGTGTGGGCACAGTGATTCCCCAGGAGGGAACAGCATGTGGGCAGTGGCAAGACCAGCATTGTCTTCCTCATGTGGCTCCCTTGCCAGAGTTCTCTGGCTTCTTTCAGAAAGATGAGTGCCATAGGTTGAAGAATGAGAGTTCTTTTTCCAAAGCAATTAAAGACTTGGCAAAGATGGTGGGCAAGCATGCCCATTGGTATAGATTGAGTTGGAGGGCTCATACCACTCCTTTTTCCTCAGAGCTCTGAAGAACTGCAGAGGATAAAACAGTGATTCACCCAGGCTGATGCCATAGTAACATGCCCCTTTGACATATTATTAAGAAATTATTGAAAAATAATTTTAACGGTTACTTTAACAAAAGAGAGGTCAGAGCCTTTTATTTAGCAATTAGTACCTTCTTATAAATAGCTGTGTGGATTTTAGCTTCTTTATGTAACTCAGCTACAGGTGCTTGAATACGTAATGTAACAGCCATGAGTCTTGGGCTGAAGTTTTGCTATCAGTGAAATGTGATAAAATCTGCTTGTTGACAAGATCCTCTTTAGAAATCTCTTCCATTTGCACAGGCTGATGTTATAAGTAGTTTGCAAAAGAAGTAAGTGTAGTCCACCGGATGAAATCAGAGCTGCTTCTGTGTATTTGCACTTGGTACTACCGGAGTTATTTGAGTTGTCAAGTTGTGACCTTCTTACGTGTGAGCTGCAGAGCTTGAGCAGCCATCTTGGCAGATACACAGTATCTTGAAAGGCAGGACACAAAGGGATTTTTCATCCATTACTAATTGATGTTACTCTTTTCAGCAGACCTAACATGATTTCCACTGTGCAGCTGCCAAAATTATTCGAGACCCAGAAAGAATAAGTCATTCTTTCTCAACTATTTCTTATTATTTGCCTAACTTAAAAAAACATTTCCTTCAGTTTTTAGCTACTTTTGGTGAGACTGGTCACTTATATACTAATTGGTATACACCAATTGAATATTTTTTTATAAACAACAGGGCTTGCAGCCATGTTAGTGTTGCTGTGACTAGCTCCAGAAGCAGTATCCTTCCAAGAGTGTCGAGAGGTTTGCCAAAAGAGAAAGTGGACTCCCGAAACCATTATGCATTATCCACAGGGTATGGTTGCAGGCTCAGCGTTGAGTGTCTCCCAAGGAATCCCCTCGGTGTCCAACAGTTACTGGGAGTTTGGCTTCTCCCCCCTCTGACCTTTCTTCTCCTCACTCGTGTCCCTGTGATTTGTAGGTATCCAACTGGTTTGGCAACAAACGAATCAGGTACAAGAAGAACATCGGCAAGTTTCAGGAAGAAGCCAACCTCTACGCTGCAAAGACAGCCGTGACAGCCGCACACGCAGTGGCCGCAGCTGTGCAGAACAACCAGACCAATTCGCCCACCACGCCAAACTCTGGTGCGTACTGGTGCTCACTCCCTACTCAGCTCAGGCAGCCTTATGCCACAAAGCCCTGTCCCACAGGCCAGGAAACAAGAGCCACACTGAGGACACAGTGGATTTGTAAAGGAAGATTTCTATAAAAATGCAGGCTTTCCTGGGATGGATGAATGATTGATGGCCAGAGCCTGTAAACCCACTGTTCATAGTGAGTTCCACATGCTACCGGTAGATTCTGGGACTTTCACACTTTGTAGTGGTTTTTAATTCAGCAATTAGGCAGAGTGCCATCACTAATGATTATTTTAACTATATTGTGCTTATATCATTTTAAGGTCAATAGTGTCTGTCATAGAACGAAGTAGCAGAAATGGGAAATTTACCCGGTGCTGTAGATGAGGCTAGAGTGTTGGAGTTAAGTACAGTCGTGCTCTCTTCCCAGTGCAGCCACACACTGAGGTCTGCCACCCTTCTTAGCATTTCTTCAGCACCTGTGCCGGCTTGCTAGGGTTAGTAGGTAGTTAGCTATAAGGTATATGGGACTTAATACATAGATGCGGTTTGCTCCTCAAACACATTTTGGCCAAATTTTATGTGACATTTGTGATGGAATTAGAAACATCTTAAAATTATAGGGAACTTGAGTAACAATGAAAGATATTCAGCAAGTCCAAAAAATGGACGTGAGAAGCAAAATTCAAAGACTTTTTAATCAGAAAGTGAGCGGTTTTTTGTTTGTTTTGTTGTCTTCCTCTCCCCCCCACCCTACCCACCCCAGGTTCTTTTTATTGGAACATGAAAACAGATGAAAGGAGAGTCAGGCAGAGTGTATAGCTAGAAAGCACTTTGGAAAAATGTTTCTTCTTTGGGAAGTTGTCCACCATGGCAGTTAACAATGGTGAAGAGCACATTTAATGACCAGATCCTGGTGATAAATGAAAACAAGGGATGGTTCCAGGCCAGCTACTGGGTGTTTTTCTTTTTCTTTTGATTTTCTCTTTGTTTCTTATTGGGGCTTCCCCATTGATAGAACTTTCCTAGATGTAACATGAATCACAGGGCCTAACTCTCAGAGTTACTCTCTATCCTCTTAGATCTGGAAATGCTTCATGTTGTGCACATCCTTCCCTTCTGTACCTTTCCTCCTTTCCCTGCCTCTAGGTCATGAGGATTGTGTGTGTAGCTCTCTGTTATTCAGCTACTTAACTCTTTCCTTTCCAGGTTCTTCTGGTTCTTTTAACCTCCCAAATTCTGGGGACATGTTCATGAACATGCAGAGTCTGAATGGGGATTCTTACCAAGGGTCCCAAGTCGGAGCCAATGTGCAATCACAGGTAGGAGAAATGCCCCAACTGGGGCCTTTCTAGCAGGGTAGGGTTTGGGCTCAAAACTCCTTACTCTCACCCCATGGAAGTGGTCTGCACACCTGTGCAGAACCTGAGCTGGGTGCTTCCAAATGGGACCCATCTGCCCCACCATTTAATTTAATGAGAAGTCAAGTGAACAGTGACTTTTGATGATTCAAACTTGATACATTTTGTGAATGCATTCGGCTCTGGCTTGAGCTCATGGAGAGGGGTTGGGTGCATCTTACTTTTGTACCAAAATAGACCAGAAAAAGTATGTGTGCCAGTGTGTGTATGGTTTTAAAACATACTACTGTTTCTGTGGTTTTTTTTTTAAGACAATTTGAAAACCTGAGTTCTTAAAGTATACTCCAGGGTCAACTTTTTTCTCGTCCTTAATTGAGAACAGTTTTATGCACATAGATGTATGTGTGTGTGTGTGTGTGTGTGAGAGAGAGAGAGAGAGAGAGATCCAGTATACCTATTTATAAGGAATTTTCACCCACAGCCACTGCACACATTGGTTGGTGTAGATGGAAAGCTTGCATTGCCATAAAGATGCTACTGTTTGGCTGGCATAAAAAACAAAGATGTGTGAGCCTAAATATGCAAAGAATTGTTGAAATTCTGCCAGTCACATTTGATTGATAAATTTGTCTTTCATTGAAGATGCTAAACCCTCATGGCACACATAGCTCAAGTTGTTTCCTTTTGTAAGTGATGATGTTTTAATAGATTTGTGATGATGCGTTTTGTTTCATCTCACTTCTAGGTGGATACCCTCCGTCATGTTATCAATCAGACGGGAGGCTACAGTGATGGCCTTGGAGGAAATTCACTGTACAGTCCACACAATTTAAATGTGAGTACTCTGGGGAACCAGTTTTGAAGAGCTGTAGGAACAGTGTCAGATAAACAGTGACTAATAAATAAATTAATGGCCATTTGACTTGGCTTCTCATCTTGTTGGCAGGTGGGGAAGGCAGTGTCTTCACTACACTTTCATTTTTGTGGACTTGATGTTATACTTGATGTTACCTAGGTGCCCTTAGAAGTCCTCACAGATGCCCACAGAGTCTGGTGTTCTGTCATCAAGAGGGACTTAAGCACCAACCCATTAGGATGCTGTCTCCTACTGGCAGTGCTGTATGGTCCCAGGGAGATGGTGAAGAACAGGTCATTGATCTTAGAATCCAGCAGCAGGAAAAATTCCCAGACACAGCTCAGGTGAAGGCGATAACCTTGGAGAGCCCAGACTGATCAGCAAACCAAGCTAAACAAAGAATTCTCTTATTAAGAGTGATTGGCTGTGTTGTCAATATGGGATACAAACATAGTCAGCCTTTTTAAGGCCTCTCGGTGTTTAATTGTGGAGGAAATTTTAACTTTTGTAGCCAGTTCACCAAAACTTTACTTTTCCCTCCATCTGACATGGAAGGAAAATGGCAGAAAGCTCTTGAAAAGGATCCAGGGGATTGGGTCCCCAGGGTGGAGCTGGGATGGAGGAGTGGACAGGGTCCGAGGGTCCGGACTCAGGGAAGAAGTGGGCTGCCTGACACATGGTGGTAGAGTCAGAAGGAAAGTGGACAAAATTCTCCCTTTTTAGGGCCTTGGCTTGCTATGAGAGTAAATATTAATGATTTAAAAAGTGATTGAGGATGTTCAATTGTAAAAGGGAAAAAGGACCATTAAATACTCAAATCTTTTACATTTGAAATGTCAAATCTTTCTTTTTGGGTTTATAAATAACTCATAATAACCCACAACAAACCATATAAAAAGCCTTTTAGTTGCATTTCTCCTTTTTCATTTAAGTGTTTTGAAATGCTTCAGAGAATGTGCGATATCCTTATCAACATGATAAAATATGAAACTGTGATTGCCTGCAGCATTTTACAGACATGAATTCCATCTTCACTGATGAGGCTTGATAAGGCGCTGTTGTATAATACAGTGCATAATCTCAAACCACCAGAGTAAGGATTAATTTATTTTGAAAAAAAAGAATGCTTGCTGACAGCCTCTCCTCCAGCTGCCACGCTGGGTAAAAATATTGTACATTTGTTGTTTATAAATTTGGATAAAAGAGGAATGATGTTTACTTCAGATGGAATATCTTTAGACTTGTATCTGTGTAAGAGTTCTTCTTTTTCTAAGTAGATTTTCGTACCTGAGGGTGAAAACAACTTACCTTTTAGGCAGAGGAGAGGATTTCTAGAGTCCACACAAATACATACAGCACGTCAGCATCTGCCTGCTCTCTTGAGCCTTTGAAAATACACTGCCATCACTTTTTCCACTCCCTCCAACCTGAATTTGCTTTGCCTCAAGCCTGGAAAATCTTTTTCCCTTTGGTCCTGATCATCTCAGCAGTGTTGTGTGGTCCCCACTCCGCTCTCTGTGATCCTAGAGAGAGGAAAGGCGTTTTATATGCAGAACGATGCAGTCAGTCAGAAGACAGAGAGTATTCTGAAAACCGTGGCCACGGGAGAAGGAAAAGTTCCCAGCCCAAGGCTTTCATCTAGATGGATCCAAGCTGGGCAGGGAATCTAGAGAATTCTCAGTGCCTACTGACACAAACCTTAAAGAAGACATTTTGGGTGGACTCACAAAAGTTGCAGACGGATGTGAGGGAGGCGGGTGTCCTGGGGAACCCTGTGACCTACAACTACATTGCTGTGGGAGGAGTGGGTCTGGGGGCAGCCTAGCACGAGGCCGGCCTGTGCTGCAGGCACTGGGTGTCAGCCAGCTCACCCTCGCCTTCTCTCCAGAAAGGCCCGCCCCGTCACTTCCACTCAGTGTTCCCCAACTCACAAGCCCAGCACCTCCCTCTTGACTGACATAAAAATATGTAGCGACAAGCTGTCTGCCACAGCAGAAATCTGATCAGACATTGATTTCAGCAATTGCCTCTATAGGCCAAGACATGAGGCAAATTTGTTTCTGAGTACTGTTATTGCTGATGCAGACCTGAGGCAGGAAGGGCCAGCGGCATGTGAAAGGCGGTAGCAAGATCCCAAATAGGAGCTCCAGTTAGAGATAATTGGAATACAGATTTGAATAGTGTGTGCTCCTCCACAGTTTACGTGTTTTCATTCTGGAGGATCCTATTTGGAGGGAAAGTCTGGCCTTCATTTCCCAGGGTTTAGAGTAGCTGGCTGTCAGGCTTGTGTGGATAAGGGCGGGCAAATTCTCTATGGAAATGAGGATTAAGCCCTGCTGAAGTTTCTACTTCATGGAGCCCGTGGTGTTGCTGGGGCACTGCACCGAGCTTCTCGAATACTGCTCCCTTCTTAAAAGATTTCTTTTTGAGTCACTTTATCTTTACCATCAAATCAAAGGCCGAGGTTCATGCCAGCTTGAGACCAGCCGAAGCCCTCCTTCAGCGTGCTGATTTATTGCCAAGTCTTTACTTGGTGGGGTGGATTTGTTTTACATGCATTTAATCCCACTTTAACACATGCTTCACAGCGTTGCCAAAGGGGGTTTGGAAAATACATTTTGCTAATGCATCTTTGCTCTCACGTTGTCATCTGGGTGTTTTAAATTGGGGAGTAGAATTAATATGTAGACGTGCACCCGCTGAACTGTGTTTCTCCTTTCAGGCTAATGGAGGCTGGCAGGACGCAACAACTCCATCTTCTGTGACTTCTCCTACAGAAGGCCCAGGAAGTGTGCACTCTGATACCTCTAACTAATCTCTGGCAACACTTTTCCCTGAGCTGACATGCCTTGATAAGTGCATTCAGAGCAATAGGAGGAAAAAGAAAGCGTTTTTGTAGCCCACCATCTACAGCTTTACTGTAAAACCTTGTCTTATTAGAGAACTTGGTAATCTGTTTTTTAAGGAATCATAATCATTTGTATTTATACTTAAAAACACACAATGTTAAAAAAGCACTTTATCCAATTAGGCCAAGATTTAACATTGTTGACAGTCCTGTAGCTACTTTATCATAATTTATTGTCAATATTTTACATTAATGGTTTCACAGTTGCCAATTACTTGGCCTTAAGGGTAAAAAAGTACAATATATACTAAACCTCAATCGTTAAGGCAGATGCAAAGATTCACCTCACCTAAATTGAACTTCTTGCTTATTTCCATCGCAGACTTGGATTGTCCTTCTTTCATATCGCTAATGGAGTTGGAATAAAGGAGCTGTTTGGCTATCTCTGTTAATGATGGTTGTGTTTTAAGAATCTTCCTCGTCACATTGTGTTGCGATCTCTTGTGTTATAATTAGATCAGAGACTGGTAGCATCTTTTCTCTCTCTGAAAGCACCAGTGCCCAGAGTCTGCTTGGTAATTAAATTATGGATCCAGATTGTTCTGGGAGATGAAGGTACTTGCTGCTGATAGAGGTGAACATGAGATCCGTCTGGGTTTTACGGTGTGCGCTGGGTGCTGCACAGGCTTGTCAAGGTTTGCTACGTCCTCTGGGCATTGACGAAAGCCCTGCTCTTTGGAGTGTTGTATATAGTGTAGCAAAAGAGTATTTATACATCTCACCAATCAAAACACAGCTTTATTACCTCATGCGAACTCATACAAACCAATAGAATTTCAACATGTTCTGTAGCTTAGAGTGCTCACTTACTACCTCTGAACAATACTCACGCTGTAGTTTGTCTCTTTCTTATCTTTTTGCATCTTGTAATTAACTCTTTGTTTCCCTTCATAAAATGTAATGTACATTGTAATCTTTTAAAAGAAAAATCAGGGTTGCATTTGCAACTTTTAAAAAACCGAGAGTGGAAACATTGGGTCTTAAAACAGGATCAGTAAAACTGTTGTAAATACTGAGAAACATTTTGAATGTTCTTCATCTTGTTACTAATTCATGCAAAAAAAAAAAAAGCGGCGACTAATTGTGATGCATTCAGATTTCAGTATTCAGTACTGTATATTTCACCCTGTGTAATGGGGCCCCCTCTCCTTTCTCTCTTTTTGTATTGTATGCGATTCTGAAACTGATTGAGTCATGAAAATAATTTGTGGCGGTGATTCTAATGTATTAAAAACGTTTCGTGTTCCTTTCTAACTGGATTACACCCTGGATTGAAAAAGTCTTCCTCGTGGTAGTTATATGTAGTTTCAAACATGAATAAACTTTTTGCTTTCATGATTAAACGTTGATGCCGTTTCTTACACCACCACGTCAGCCAGGCAGGACAGGCCGAGGAGGGAGCCTGCTCAGAGGCAGGCCCGGGTGGGCGAAGTGTGTGGCCTGTGAACAGCGATGTTGGGAGGAGAGACCAGGCCCTGCTGACTGGTGGCTCTCTGGGCAGGCTCCTGCTCGCTGCTGCACTGCCACGCCCTGTCCTCCTGACCCTCGTGCTCTCACCACGCCACAAGGAAAATGTCCCCGCTTTCATAGACTAGGAAACCAAAGCTCATAGAAGTTAAGCAAACGCCATAAGGTAACAAGACCTAAGTCTCTACCCTGGGAACTCCCACTTGCCTGACCTAATGATGCAGTTGGCACTTGTTAGGTAGAAAAACCTTTGTTGGAATTTTTAAAAAGTAACCCGCCTTACCACGTTCACTTCTTTCTTTCATAACTTCTGTGAGATACCAGTTAAGAACAAGCAAAAATTGGTCTGAAAAGACTGAGCCTCACATGCAGTTTAAAAAAAAAATAGCACAAACCCACAACATCTCTTAACATCTTTTAAAAAACTCTAAACTTGGAAAATGTAAGGCCAACTAGAAATACTTTAGCTAGATTAAACATTGTTTTTGTTTTATTTAAAGGGTTAGAAATTCCATATATTTACATATACATCTGTTGCTGATATCTAAATCTTTATAATAAAAGAAGTCAATAACAGGTAATTGGCCTGTTTACTATATACCTCAAGGAAATTGACTCACAGGAAATCAGATTAATGTTAATCAGTTGCAGCAAATTGTCTGTGATAAATATAACTCTTTCACTATTTCAGTTGGTAGAACCAGGCAAAACAAGGTCTAGGGCCACCATTCCCATTAATCTTGAGGCAGTTGTACTGTGAGAGTAAACTTTATAAAATAGATCGCCCTCCAAAGCTGTCCTCCCTCACGCAGCCTGCCTGTAGGAATCTCTCCCAGGGCTAAGTAGTTATTTGCATGATTCAATTAGCTTACGGGTCAGCCCTTCTTATCTTTTACATAAAACAATCTCTATGCTGTGTGGATTTTCAAAAATATCCTGTGGAAACCTCTCTCTCTCTCTCTCTCTCTCTCTCTCTCTCACACACACACACACACACACACACACACACATCTTTAAAGTCCAGAAGCATACTTCCCGAGAACTGCCCCAGGGTTTGCTTCTCAGGCCACTCTGCTGAGAGAAGCATATACCAGTGTTTGTTGGACCACCTTGATCAGCAACCCTTGAAGGAAATGGGAGTCTCAGGCCTTATTCTGGGGAGGCTACATAAAGATAGCAATATCTTTCCTATGTGCTAGTGTAGGGGGTGCACATTTCCCCTCTCTGGTAGGGGTGGGAAGGGAGGAGGCACCTCGCTTCATAGATGAGGAAACAGGCACAATCTGGGCCCCAAGGTTCTTATGTCACTCAAATTGGGTGAAAGGTGTTGATTGGATAGTTCTCCCCAGGTGCCTCTTCTGAGTCATTAACAATGGGTTAAGGGCTGGACCCAGAGATGCATGAAATCAGGCTCCAGCCCATTACGGGCTAGGACCCGGTCCTCATTCAGAAGGCAAATGTTTTAGTGAGAGTGTTGGAAAGACTGGTGGGTTTCTGAACCCCAAGACTAGAGAAGAGAGGGTCCCACAACTCATTCTCAAGGTCAAAATAAGTAACAGTAGGAGACCACCTGAGACATCCAACCACAGGCTAAGGGGCCTGTTCACACAGTTAAATGCACAGGGCACAAGTGTGCTCACATGAGAATACATGTTGTATGTTCACAAGTGTTGAGCCCAAGTGTTGCAGCAGCCCCTCGTGCTGGACGGGTATCAGCCTTCAACGTGGAGCTACACAAGCCGTGGGAGCCTCTGGGCAGAGTGGACCAGGCGGCCTTGCGAACGAGGTTAGAACATCTCTGTAGCCCTGAACCGAGCAGTGGCCTTGGGCCACTCCCTGACCAGAAGTGGGGGTGGGAGGGGCTGTGTGGGAAAGTGACGTGGGGAGAGTCTCCCACATGGGGCAGTGTTTTAGGTGTGATATGTGTGTTGTGCCATGAGCAAGGGAGCTTCGCTAGGCTGACAACTGCAGTTGACATGGAGCATGTCTGTGGACCAGCCCTCGGCCACACACCGTATACAGTGTCTCATTTAATGCCCACAGAACCCCATGTGCCCGGTGCTATTATCATTTTCAGATGGGAACTCCAAGGCTCACAGAGGTGGCACCACCTGTCCGCAGTCTCCCACAGAGCTGGAGTTTGCCCTGTGAAGGCCCCACGTGACACCTCCCAGCAGCCACCTGTGGTGGGATGGAGAGAGGCTTCTGTGAAAGTGAACCATCCAGCCTCCAGTGTGAGGTCTCTTCTGAGATGAGGTGACCACCTCTGTTGTCTGGGCCACCTGCACGTGTATGTCCTGTGCTGTGTATAGAACGTGTGTCACAGACTGTGGTTCTGTCTGTCTATGGGTCACAAGTCTGGGGATGAGAGAGGAAGAGCCAAGCTCTTGGCTGAGCCTGGCACCGTGACGAATGGAGAGAGGCCTGGGAAGGCAGCTGTCATGACACATGACATGTGCTCAGCACGGGGCCTGGGCACTCTCCACATGCGATTTATTTGGGGCAGAGTACCGCCTGTGCCCAGTGGGTGCCTTTCCAAGTCCAAGTTCTGGCCTCGGGCCCCTTATCCCACTGCCCACATAGCCCACTCTGGATGTGAGCAGATCTGACGCCCGGCCACAGATTTGAATCCTGACCCTGCCTCCTACCAGCTGTGTGACCTTGGGTGAAAGACTCAGCCTCCCCGAGCTTGTTTCCTCACTCCCTCTTCTGGGAACATCCCTTGTGTACCCTGTGTCCCTGGTGAGTGCCTGTCCTTTAAGGTTGAGCCCAAGCCACTGTGTCCTTTGATGGAGTCAGGCCCTCCTTCTTCCCTTGGACAGCAAAAACCAGACTATGGACATCCAAGCAGAGACCTAAAGAAGGAGGAGGCTTAGGAGGAAGAGGAGTGAGTCGGGTGGGGGCGTGGGCACAGGGGAGGGCGGCCCCGCCAAGGGAAGGGCATGTGCAGAGACCACAGGGAGAGCTGTGGGGGCTGGCTCCCCCAGCAAGGGCTCCCCAAACCCTCCCAGCAGCCTCAGGAGGAGGGTTCTGTTATTGTCTCTACTTAACAGACGAGGACACTGAGCCACTTGGCCAAACACAAATACGAGTCTCAGTGTGTCTGAAGCCAAAACTCACATTTTTAGCCTTTTGTGCCTGGCTGGCTTTTCTCTTTCTTATCATGCTGGGTCATCTCACCATTTGTGAGCCTGAAGTGAGAACTGAGCAGAGAAGGGGGACACGCCAGCCCCTCCTTATCAGGCACATTGGCTCCTCTCCCTAACAGCTTGGGACCCAGGGACACCCTTGGGAAGGCTGCTGTGTCCACAGGCACTTTAGGCCAATGAACGGTCTGTAACTTGTCCCTCCTGGGCCTGGGGACCGGCCCCATGGACTCCAAGCCTGACCATCCCTCAGCCATGATTACTCAGCTGTCACAGACTTAGCCGATGTGCACGGAGCCTGCAGCCAGCTGGGCCCCTCCAGGTGCACTGCCAGGAGCCACACCTCACAGCCCAGTGGACACTGGCCCCATCACAGAGATGACAGCAGATGCCCAGGGGCTCACTGTGGCCCATGGCTAGGGAAGCACCTCGGCTTAGCTAGTGCTCATGAAAGTGGGCTCCTGAGTGAGATGCCTGGGGGTGAATCTGGCTCTGCTTCATGCCCATGTGTCCTTGGGCAAGTCATGTAACCTCCCTGTGCCTCATTTTCCCTTACTGTCAAGCACCTGCCTCTGGGCATTGTAGGGGTGGGGCGGGGGTATCAAGCAAGTTAGTATTGTTAAGGTGCCTTGCGTGTAGTAAGGGCCCAGGTCGTACCTGTTAATCCCTGATTGGCCCTGAAGCGGCAACTTGCTCTCCAATTCCAGCTTGTATCCCAGTTCACTCACTGTTGATAAAACCCAGGTCTGCCTCGCAGACGATTCACCTCCTTCAAGGCAGCGTGACGGATGTGAAGAGCTAGGACACTGGAGTCAGGTTCAGTTCTGCCACTTAGCAGCTCTGTGTGTGACCTTGGGCGTGTCCTCTCCTTTCTCTGTGGCCTCAGTTTCCTCATCTGTAAAGTGGGAAATTTGTTTCTCTCTTCCTCATGGGGACATAAAGATTAAGTGAGCTGCTGTGCAGGTGGTGCCTGGCCCAGGGGATGGCTGGGTTCTCTTCTTACTGTTGCTGTTCCCCAGGGTCCCAGATCAGAATGGGACACCCGGTCTCTGGCCCTTCTGGCTGTGATGATCACTTCTGGCCAGGAGAGGGGTCGCCAGGGGTGACAGCTGCCGAGTGAGGGTCCTGGGAGTGGCTCGGCCTCTGTGGTCCGCCTACTAGGGCCTCAAGGCTGGCCTGAGGCCTCGGCCTCACCTCTCACCATCATCTAAGGAGATAATAAAAGGCTGGTATTTTTTTCTTGGTAAAATTTCAGCAGAAAGTGTACGCATCATTAAATATGGAAATCCAGAATTTTATTAGCAATCTGCTAGATCTGAACTGACGCCAATTAAACAAAAAAGATATCATTTATAAAAAGGCAGAGTTCAACTTGTATTAAATATGAAATGCAATTTTCTCCTGGTTTTGATTTATTACTGGTGGTCCATTGTTCAAAGAAGCATGTTATATTTCAATAGAGAAATATTGTTTATTCATTAATATTTTAAAACGGGCTTATTGCTGTGCATGGCTCTCACCGAATGAAACTTATGATTTAAAACATGAATTAATAAACACATTTGAAAGTGTTAGGCGAGATCACAACCTCTCATTTTTCATTTTCCTGGAAGCATATTAAATTTTTATAATTCTGCATCTACAGTGTTTTCTTTTAAATAAAGATGCAGATTCCCGAATTACTCTGCTAATTTCAGGTAACCAGGAGAGAAAAGCAATATCGTGGGGACCTGTGTCAGGATCACAGAATCCCTGGGAAGATGCTCGGGTTTATTTTTGTAATATTCATAAATCAAAATAAATGAGCTTTGTGCGGGAGGCAGCCTCCACGGGCGTGAGGATGCCGGCTGCAGCGGGCCCCTGCATTGGGACTGTGTGTGTGTGCAGGTGGGCTTGGCGTGTCAATGTGCATGGCACACAAGCATGTGATTATAAATGTGTGTCAGCCTAGATGTGTGAGTGCATGCAACCTGAATGCATCTCACTGTTTGGTTCAGTGTTCAGTTATTTATTGAGCACCTACTATGTGCCAGGCACTGTGCTGGTTACCGAGGGTGAGTTGGTCATGGAGTGATCTCGCTGCCCCTCTCCTCCCACTCACCTGCCTGAAAGATCTCTCCACTGGGAGCTGGGGCAGTTGAGTTCCCCACAGTTCCTCCCATGCCAATGGCAATGCCTGCTATATGGTGAGCTCTTAGGAAATATTGTTGATGTGCTGATAGACCTGAAGCTCAGGGAAGGAAAAGATCTTCATGGGCTGGAGGTAGGGGAGAGTTTCTGCAAAGATGAGTTGAATTAGGCTGGGAGAAAGGTACAGCCTGGATCAGTGGCAGGGGGGTGGGGGGCACTGGGGAAGTGGGAGCCCAGGTAAGGCAGAAGGGAGGGTGCATTCTGAGGACAGAAAGCGACTCACCCAGCCTACCTGGCAGCTCACTCCTTGCTCAGCCTTTGCTTAGCCCCACTCACAGCAGCCTCCCAAACACTCTAGGGGACATACGTCGTCATTTTATAGGGGAGGGACAAATGTATAATGATGTAACCCTCATTATCATATCACACAGAATGGTTCCACTGCCCTGAAAAAGGTCCTGTGCTCCACCTATTCACCCTCCCTATCCCCTAACCCTGTAATCACACATTCTTTCACTGTCTCCAGGGTTTTGCTTTTTTCCGAAGGCCATACAGTTAAAATCATACAATATGTAGCCTTTTCAGGTTGGCTTCTTTTTGCCTAGAACTACGCATTGAGGTTCCTCCACGTCTTGTCATGGCTTGATAGCACATTTCTTTTTAGTGCTGGCCCACACTCCATTGTCTGGATGGACCAGTTTATTCATCTATTCGCTGAAGGACATCTTGGCTGCTTCCAAGTTCTGTCAGTTGTGAATAAAATTGCTGTCTACAAACATCTGTGTGCGGGATTTAGTGTGGACATAAGTTTTCAACTCCTCTGGGGTAAGCACCAAGGAGTGTGATTGCTGGGTCATATGGTAAGGGTATGTTTGGTTACGTAAGAAACGTCCGAACTGTCTTCCAGAGTGGCCGGACCGTTTTGCATCCCCACCAGCAATGAAGCAGAGTTCCTGTTGCTCCACACCCTCACGAGTATCTGGTGCCAGTTGTCTGGATTCGGGCCCCTTTACAGGTATGTAGTGGTCTGCCTCACTGTTGTTTTAATTTGCAACTCGTCAACGAAATATGCTTTTGAACAGCTTTCCATTTGCTTATTTGCCATCTGTGTATCTTCTTTGATGGGGTGTCTGTTCAGGGTTTCTGCCCATTTTTAAAATCAGGATGTTCATTTTCTTATGGTTGAATTTTCTAAGTTCTTTTTTTTCTGTACATTTTGGATAACAGTCCTTTACCAGGTGTCTTTTGCAAATATTTTCTCACAGTCTGTGGCCTTGTCTTCTTATTCTTCTGACGCTGCCTTTCATAGAGAAGTTTGTGACAAAGCTCAGCTTGTCGGTACTCGTTCCGTGGGCCGTGCCTTTGGTGTCATGCCTGCCCCCCAATGCCCCCACCACAAAAGCCTATGGAGGTCCCTGCTCATAGGTTTTGGCTCTGGTTAGTTGTCATTCTTCGTATTTGCCTCTCTCTCCAAGTTTGGAGCAGTGATGGGTCCTCATCTTTACTTCTCTAAGAAGAGCTGTTGATTTGTCAGTTGGCTCAGCTCCTACTTGTTGTTAGAATGAGGTGGCAACTTCTAAGCTCTCCACTCTGCCAGACCGGAAGCTGGCGGTGCCCGCTGGCTTTCTTGCTTTCCATTACACACACACACACACACACACACACACACACACACACCCATATGTGTCATCATTCCATACACATTGTTTTTCTACTTTCCTTATTTTTTTTTTTAAAGAAATCCATCCTGGAAGCATTTCCATTAGATGCTTGCACATGTGGCCTTTGGTGGGCGTGACATGGCACTCCATGGCAGAGCTATGTCCTCATGTAGCTAATCTCCTACTGCAGGACCTGTGCCCCGACTGGGAACTGACCCCACAACATTCTGGTGCTCCAACCAACTGAGCCACACAGCCAGGGCCTCCAAAACATCCTTGAACATAAGTTACTGCAGATACATCTAGTGAGTTCGATAGGATAAATTTGTAAAAGTTGAGAGGGTATATGCATTAAAAATTTTGAGGGGAACACCCAAATCTCCCCCAAAAAGGCTGCCCTAGTCTGCACCAGGTCTTTTTCAGGCATCCTTGCCGTTTAGCACAGGGGAGTCGGGCGGAAGTGGGGTTGTCAGAGCCCAGAGCCCCCAGCCAGTCCCAGGGGCTCAGCTCAGAGCATTGCTTACCACAGGTCACCTTTGCCCCAGATTATCAACCACATTTTGCTGGGTCCTCCCAGGCCTCAGCCTGACCTGCATGGGAGTATATGGATGTTGATTTGCTGAAAAACTCTCCTCTAACAATAATAAGAAGAGAAATACTGTATTTTGCCATGTATAATGCACACTCTTTTGCCCAAATTTTTGAGGAAAAAATAAGGATGTTCATTACACATGGGTATAATGATTACATACCATGGGCATGAACATGGGTATAATAATTCCATGGATAATGTGCACAAAACCGTGGGTGCGCATTATACACGGCAAAATAGCCACCAGGGACCCAGTAATCATTTCTTAAGGTGGGTCCTAGGCCACGTCCTTTGTGAATGCCGTCTCCTTTGGACTCGTTAGCCCCACTTTGCAGATGAGAAAGCCACGCTCAGAGAAGAGGAGCTTCTTGCCTGAGCTCCCAGAGCTGGGACCACCATCGCATTTTCTCTGAGCCTCGGTTGTGGCAAGGGGCACAGGATTCCGACCTCGACTCCCTCGTAGTGTGGTCAGGGGAGCGAGAGGAAGAGTCTTTGGAACTTTAAGCTGCATGTGAACAGATCAGAATAGGTTGGTGTCAGAGACTGGCCAGACCAGTGCTCACACTCCGTCTGGGGTTTTCTGCCTTCATCCACAAATACCCAGAGTAGGCAGTCCAAGACTATATAGTGGCTCAGTTAACATTAGCTGTGGGGAGGGGATTTCTAATGCAGGCTCATGGGGGTCGTCCCAGGAAGCCTGGTTGCCCCTCACATCACTGCAGCCTGCGATGGGTGTGCCAGGCCTGGCAGTGGCGGAGGGATAGATGGGAGCAGGTTGGCCTTTGGCATCCAGCACCCACACTGTAATCTAGGCACCTACCCCAGTCTGAGCCTGAGCTATATGAGGGTCCCTCACAGGGGTGTGTGAGGCCCGGATGAGGTCTTGCTCATGCATTGCCGAGACCTAGGGCCATGCATATAGTAGGTGCTCAGTAATCAGCACTCCTGATTCAGAGTGGCCAGGGCACAGACACCTCCTTTCGGGGGAGCATTTGTTACTATGGTAGCAACTGCTGTTGAGGGTCCTCAGGCTGCACATGCCCACCTCCCAAACCACCCCCACCCCGTCACCCCACCTGCCAGGCCCACTTGCAGTGGTTGCTTAACCTGCACACAGTCACAAAATTAGTTTGGAAGCCCTCAGCGATGAATACGAGCTAGAATAAGGACTCCCAGAATTGGTCTCCCAGCCTCCCGAGGGTCCCAAAAGCAGAACAGATGTCTGAGACTCTTGCAGTACCTGGCACCCTGCCCCTGCAAGGAGTGAGCCTCTTTACTAAGCCCACGAGTGTGCTGTGTTGTGTGCATGTCCCTACGTGCACTGTGACCTGTGTGTTTCTGAGCGGTGTCACTTGGGCCCCTTATGCTGGGTGCATGTGAGGGGCAGCCGTGTGTCCACTGGTGTTTTGTCTGCATGTGGGTCTGTGTGGCACAGTCCGCCCAGAAGTAGCTGGTAAACTGTCGGCCAGCCCTTGGTCTGCCCTGGCTGGCTCCACCTCGTCCGATCTCCACTGTGGGCCAGTGGTCTGTCCCTTTGTCACCCTGCCTCTGTCTTTTCACTTCCCTGCCTGAGCTTCCCTTCCTGCCTCACCACTGCCCTCGAACTCTCACCAGGCCACAGAGGGAAAAGTAGGGTACCCCACTACCTGCCTCCCTGTGTTTAAGGAAAACTAGCCTTCCAGCCTTGGAAACTTACAGAAATATGGTTTCAATGTTCCCTTTAAATTGTGGATCAAGAAAAAAGTGAGGCTGACACGTAATTTTTTTTCCATCAGGGGGTCATTTACTCTGGAGTCCGGGGCTGGGACAGTTATTAGGAGGTCACTTCCAAATTGAACTTGTGTCTTCACATCAGGGTGGGAGTGGGGTGGCTGGGCATGAAGGGGCTGTGGAAGAAATGGGCCCTCATATTAAGGAAACCGAGGCCCAGAGAGGTCAAGGTCATGGGCCAGTAAAGAGTGCATTGAGGGCATTTTGCCCTTCCTTTTAAGATGCACTGCCCCCACTCCCAAGATGGCAGACCTACTGGGTTCCATCCTGAGCTCCACAGAAAAGCCATTCAGCCTGGCTCACCAGGAGCCTCAGCGCAAGGCCCAAGAGTGGGCGACCCGCCTGAAGAAACTACAGGAGCAGAAGCAACAACGGAAAGAGGACTTTTGTAAAAGGGTGGGGAAAGAAGTGTCAGATTTCTTCCAGCGCCGTGGCAGATCAAGAAAAACGAGGAACAAGACAGAGGAGCGTGTCACACGATGTGGTGGAAGGAACCGGCCTGACAGCCTTCCCTTTGGGGAGGACGATGAATACTGCTCTGTCATGATCTTCAAAAAGGAGTTTGCACCCTCAAACGATGAGCTGGACTTCTGTTGCCGTGGAGGGGAGTGGGACCCCCAAAGGCTGAGGGAAAACAGATGCTGAAGGAGCTGGCTCAGCGGCAGGAGGCAGAGGAAGCTCAGCAGGGACCTGTGGTGGTGAGCCCCACCAGCCACTCCGAGGACAAGCACAGCCACCTCAGCAGCAAGGGGGCAGCCAAGGATGCGGCCCAGATGCCACAGTCCAACAAGACCCATGGCCGTGTGCCCGTGGCCTACAAGAGGGACACACGCTCCACTGAAGAGGCTGCGAATGAGCTCTGAGCTGAGAAGCGTCTGCGGCAGAGCTGGGAAGAGGTGCCACCTACCTCCTAGACGCCCCAGCTCCGTAGGGCAGGGCAGGGGGTGGAGAGGGACGAGGCTGCTGCTGTTAGAGTCCGTTCTGGAGCCCCACTTCTGGGCCACCTCCTAGCAGCCATCATTAGGCTGGAGGAGGCAGGTATCTGATTTGTCACTGTTGGAGCCTAGATGTGCATGGGGTGGGGGGGGGTGTGCAAGAGTGTGAATGCACAGGTGGGTATTTAACCCGTATTATTCTGTTCTCTTTTGAACTTTCTTCCCCATGGGGATGGGGCTACTTCACATTCAATAAACACTGTTTGACCCCTCCCTGCCCCCTCCAGAAAAGAGCACATTGAGGATCTAAATCCAATGCAGGATGAAACTTGTAACCATGGCTTCCCCACACACCCCAGCCCAGGACACACCAGGAATCGCGGTGCTAACAGCAGGCACGTGTTCCCGGGGGCTCCCCCCACACAGGCACTGAGCTCTTCCTGTGGGAGAGTGGCTTAAACCCTATAGAACTCCAGGGATCAGGGAATCTATTGTTGCCCTTTTATGGATCAGGAAACAGTCTCAGAGTGGCTATGTGGCTTATCCACCGTGCCCACACCTGGGTGGCTGGGATGAGAGAGCAGAGCCCTGGAACCCCATCGAGTGGTGAGTGAAACTTACGCCCCAGTGACACTCACCCCACAGGCCCTTCCTTCCTCCCTGCCCAGGTAGGAGGGAAGTTCCAGAGCCAGGCTCTGAGCCCAGGGTGGGAAGCTAGAGGGTGAAGGTTCTCTGAGAGCAAACCAGGGGTGGGGGTGGAGGTGGGGGTTCTGGGTCTGGCTCTGTCCTGCAGGTGGCTCCCCAAATGGCCTCATGCAGTCTCCAACCCTCTCCAGGCCTCAGAGGGAGCTGAGCGGGAAGAAGGCTTTTCCCTTGAGGGCTAAGGAGCCACAGAAGGTGCAGACAGGAGAGTGGCTTGGATGAACATGGGGAGGATGGACCAGAGGAAGTGGGAACAGTGGCTGAGAGACCTCCTTGATCCTGGAGAGAAACAGTGAGCTCTGAATTAGGCAGTGGTGGCAAAGAGGAAGGAGGGGCGAGGTACGGGGGGGATACAGGGCTTGGTCGCATGTGAGAGCCTCCTGGAGGTTCTGACTCAGTGGGTCTGAGATGCAGCCTGGACACTGGCATTTGTAAGGCTGCCCTGACCACTCCACGCTCAGCCCAGGTGAAAGCCGTGGGCATGCGGGTTGTGTCCAGGGAGGCTGGGGTCACGAGCTGGCTGCGGTGATAGCCTGACATGGGGCTGGGTGGGAACCCATGGGGACCGGACTCTAGGTCTGGGGGGTGGGTCCAGCCATGCTGCTGTAAGCCTGAGCGGAAGCTCAGGCCAGGGTAGTTTTGAGAACTTGGGGCAGAGGGAGGCTTTGATGGGGATGGAGGTGAATAAGACTGACAGACAGGGTGACATCTCAGGCAGGAGTGTTCCTGGAAGACACAGAGAAGTAGCAGTGTATGGGCTCTGAAGCACATGTGGCTTGTGCGGCCGGTGCCCTGGGCAAGGAGAGGCTGGTCCAGGCTTTTTGGTGGTGTGAGGGGCCTGTAATGGAGTTGAGGCCTGAACCAGCCCCAAGGGGTGGGGCAGGCTGTCTGCTGCCCTGGGTGGCATCCCTCCTGACCATCCCCGTCCAAATCCAAACTGGCAGGAGCAGCTTTCCAGGCCTATGTAGGGGTGGGGAGGGGCAGCTGCTCTGTGAAGTGGGACTGATATGTCTACCTAGAGCAGGTCCTGCAGCTGATCCCCCCCACAGTCTTGCATGCTGCAGACAGAGAGGGTGTGCTGGGAGACAATATCAAGTGTGCAGAATGTTGGAGAGAAGGACCATCTCTCTGTGGGCTGGACTGTGGCTGGAGGGGAGGCTGGGTCTTCATCGGCGGGAGTTTTCACCCAGAGCCCACAGACTTTCTCGATTTCAGATTTACAAATTGAAAATCATTAATAATTCTAACCAGGCGGTGATAAATCTGAGATCTCTCTCGATGAACCCAGACAGCATTTCATAAATCAAAAAGATTACTTAGAAATTTTTTAAAATCTGACGTCAAAATGTCATGGTTACTAATGGTTTCGGCAGATCTCGTGCGGTGATATATCATTTATCTACGCTACATCTCAGATGTGACACCGGGGGCAGAGATGGGTTGTCTTCTAATATCGTGAATACATTTCAGCCCATAATAAAGGTATTAACAACTTCGTGGTGAGATTTCTTCCGGAGCCGGGGGTCTGATTTAATGCCATTGTGCCAGTGGCCCCATCCACTCACTCCCCAAACTTTTCAAGGTGGAGGCTAGGGAGGCCCCGGAAAATTCTCAAGAGGTTAAGAGAGGGAGCAGCCCCCAGCCTGATGGAAGACAGTCTGAGTTGCTCAAATCCAGCTCGTGACCACAGAGGTGAGACTCTAAGACACCCTCAGCCCCCTGAGAAGGGTGAGGAATGATGGAATTAAAGGCAGCAATAATCAACTTCTAGTCATCGAACACTTACTACGCACAGACTTATCCTCAGTGCCCACAGGTGTTAACCCACAGGCCCCTCACTGCCACCTGGGTTTCACCACTGTTGCTCTGTGGGCCCAAGTTCAACATTCTCTGCCCCACTTACCCTCTCTCTGTCCCGAACTCCCCCAGCTGGCTCTTCCAGACACATGGGTCACCTTTCAGCTCCCTGAATACCTGCTGGGGCTCCTGCCTCAGGGCCTTTGCACCTGCCTTTTCCTCCATCTGGAATAGTCTTCCTTGGGTATCTGCTTGGCTCCCTCCCTCACATCTTTGCTGGAATCTGACCTCTTCGCTGAGGTCACCCTGACACCCCATTTAATCCCGCTACCTGCCCCCTACCTCCCTTATTCTGCTCTCCCTTCCCTTTTGTTCCCACAGGACAGTCTGTAGCTTACTCACCCCTCAGGGTCTATTCCATCTCCCCTGCTGGGGTATCAGCTCAGTGAGGGCTGGGACCTTGGTTCTGATGTGTCAAGAGCCCCTCTGATGGGCCCATGGGAGGCACTCTTCTGCCTCCTGACAGCTGATGGCGGGCTCTCTCTGAAATGCTCATCTGACCCTCACTCCCCTGCTCTGGAGCCATCTGTGGCTCCCCAGTGCCTGCAGAGTAAAGGCTGTGCTCCTCAGCTGGGCTTTTAAGCCCTGAGCCCCCTCCAGCCTCATTTCCCACCACCACACCTAGGGTCCAAGTGGCCATCTGCAGCTCAGAACAGAAAACTCCCATCTTGGGAACAAGATAAATCCAGGTGACTTACCCAGCACTCCGGCTGCTCTCTCTGCAGCCATCCTGACCCCTCCCCACTCTGGTCTCACCACCCATTGGGGCAATGGGTCCTGGCGTCATAATGAGGCAGGGTGGGCCCAGGGCACACATAGTATATGGCAGGGTCAGCTGGGGTACAGGTGACTGTGGGCGCTTTTGCCCCCATCCTGGAAAAACATTCCTAGGATGCTGCCCTATAACTCAGGTCAGAGGAAATGGGGCACTTAGAGGAGGTGACCCTCTCTTGGTATAATCGGGAAGCCTGGGGCCCAGGAGGGGCAGGGAGGCCCCAAAGACACACAGCAAGTGAGTGGCTGAGCCAGGCTGGACTTTCTATCCCTTCCTATCTTCCACCTGTGGTTCCACTATATGAGGCTGTAGGGGAAGGGCACAGGCCCTGAGTTTGAATCCCAGCTCCGCCACTTACATGCCACGTGACCTTGGCATGTCCCTTCATCTCTCTGGGCCTCAGACTTTTCTTGTGTGAGATAGGATTCAAAATTCCTCCCCCAAAAGGTTATTGTGAAGATCAAGAGCTGAGCGCTGTGCCCGGCATGGAGTGGAAGCTCAACCCAGGGTCATTTCCCTCCCAGGATCAGGAGCTCCTCCAGAGTACAGGTCCCGGAAAAGGCCGGGCCTCCCTCCACAACTGCACATTCTTAGCAGCAATGATAATGGAGGTGATGATGATTGACCAGCAATATCAGCTCTGACTTGTTGCACCTGCACGGTGTCTTCTCATTGAAACTTCCTACCCTCCTGTGAGGCTGGAGCCACGGATATCCCATTTCACGGGGGAGCAAATGGAGCCGGGAAGCCAGGCAGCCCAGCCGGGGTTGCTCCGCTGCAGAGTCTCAGAGGGAGGACGAGGAGCAGGTTTGTAGGGCCCCCCTAAACGTGTCTCCCTGCTTTGGCCTGTGCTCCCTGTCACTCTTCTCTATTCCGCAGCCAGGCTGCTCCCTTTAAAACCTGAGCAGCCCCTGGCCCCTCTGCTCACACCTCTAGGGCCCTCCCTACTGCTGGGTGTAAGGCCACAGCGCTTTAGGGTTGCTGCCTCTCTGACCCCTGCCCTCCTCGCCAGCCACGCTGGCCTCCTTGCCCTTGCACTCACTGTTCCCTCTGCCCAGAACCCCCTTCCCCAGGTCAGCACCCTCACTGCCTGCCCTCCTCAAGGTCATCCTCGCCAGGACAGGGAGGCCCACCTTGACTCCTCATTACACCCTGCACCCCCCTGCCCACAGCCCCCGCCATTTACCACCCTAGCACCAACTGGTCCACTGTATCCTTTTCATCTGAGTTCAGGGGCAGGTGAGTATTGTTAGCTCCTGCTTGCCCTTCAAGCCCCTCACCTGACCCGGATTCTGTTCAGGTCCTGGATAGACAAGCAGACCAAGGGCAGGGGGACTTGGAGTCAGATCTGGGTTTGAGTTCTGCCTCTGGCTCTTTTTAGGACAGCCACCCAACGCTGTGAGCCTCGGTGTCTTTGTCTGTAAAATGGGATAATGATAGCTTCCCCAATACTTATTGACGTGCTCTATGAGCCAGGCTCTGTTCCTGCTTCCCAGGTTGGTTAAAAGAATAACGTGAGGTAAGGGCAGGAGCTCCATGAAAGGCAAATGGGACTCAGGACGCTGACGGACAGGAGGGTCCAGCCTGGCCCTGAGCACCTCCTTGCTTCTCACCTTGTTTTGCCAGCGCCGCTTAACGAAGCCTCGCAGGTAAGGGGGCAAAGCAACCAGCCCACCGGCCTCCAGGGGGAGTCGGAGACGTGCTGGCCTTTGTCTGGGTGCAGCTGTCTCAACACCAGGCTTGTGCTCGTGGAGGGTGATTCTGTGCCAGGGTCCCGGGGGACCTCCCACCCCCGTTCCCATCCCCCACCCCAGCTCCCCAGCCCCAGTCCCAGCTCTGATCCCAGCCACAGATGAGCCTGTCACATTCGGCTCTCATTTCACACAATTGCCTCGCCTGTGGAAGAGCTTCTCCTCGCAAATCAAATCAACCCCAGGTGGGGAGAGTGAAAAATCAATGCCTGGTGGAAAGTTCCCCACGGAAAACTAATTGGTTCTCCTGGAAAGTTCTTTAACCACAACAGGCCCTTGCATCCGCCGGGCCCAGTCTGTGCTTGGGCTCCATGGAGGCTGACGGAGGACGGAGGGGAGAGAAGCAGCCCTTCCTGCGCCGCCCGCCCGCCGAGGGCCCGGCGTGGGTCTCCAAGGCTGGGGGGCAGGATGATGGAGGGGCCAGCTTGGAGCCCCAGCCCTGGGTTCCAGTGCAGCTCCAACACTTCCAGCGGGCGGCCCCTGGGCAAGTCACTTTGCCTTCCAGAGCCTCAGTTTCCCCTTTGGGAAAATGGATATCAAGAGGGCTTACCTTATAGGATCATGCGGGACTATAGATTATGAGTGCGCAGCACATGGTAGACACTAAACTCGGTGAGAAAGGCCCAGTGTACCCTGCAGAGCTGCTGGGTCCCAGGGCACAGGGCTGACCCTCTGGCTGCCTCTACTGCTACGAATCAGCACAGCCGTGTCCGCTGACTGAGGGCTTACTCTGTGCCAGGGCTTGCTCTGTGTTCTCCGACTTAGTCCTCTCAGCAGCCCCCAGATGGCTACTGTTAACGCTCCCGTTTTACAGATGAGGAGACTGAGGCCAGAGGCCACGCAACCGGCAATTGCCAACCCCAGAAGGGTCTGAGAGCTTGACCTGGGGCTCTTTCCACTGTCCTAGGTCTCCCTGGGCACAAACCTTCCCAGTGGGTCCCCAGCTGGCTCTAGTCACGCCGCTGGGCCCTGCCTGGTGACTCTAACCCTCCCTGAAGTGACATTTATATAAATACTGTTAATGGCCAGAACATAATGTTGAGTCAGATTTTACTGGACTCCCTTGTCCCGCCTGCGGGTTTATGGCGATAGGGTTTGAGGTAAATGTTTATCGGCCCCGGTGAGAGCCGGACCTTCCTCTCCTCTGACTGCTGGCTCCCCGGGGCTGCCCGAGGGCCCTCCGTCCGTCCACCTGTCGGGAGCACACTGGGATAAATCTCACCGAATGAAATATTTATTAATTTTGCTAACCAGTGTTATTCTCATAAATTACGCCGACTTTTTCATGAAACGGTTATTAACATCCGAGACGCTGTGTTAATGGCTTATTGACCAAATATGGGATAATTAGGCCCACGGAGCGCGGCCTAGCTGATCTGTGAGAGGCCAATTTGGCCGGGATTATGCCAATGACCTATTTTATATCACAGCCAGGGTTGTGGGGAGATTCTGGAGCCGGCCCTCTGAAAGCTGGGTTCTTAAGGAGGTTTCCAGCAGGGAGCCACTCTGACCTCCCGCTCACCGCCTGGCCCAGAAGCCTCCCTGCCATGTGGCCAGGTCCATCTCTCTGCAGGGAGAGGGGAGCATGGTGGTGTCTCCCTCAGGGTCCCCATCCGGACCCCAGTTCTGGGAGCCCGTGTTGCCAGGGGCAGATGAGGAAACAGAGGCCTGGAGTGACGATCGTGTAGTTCATATCCCCATCTGCTCCTGTAGAAGCTGGGCAGAGGGGGAGCCTGTCTGCTCTGAGGGCATAACAATTTCCTCCAGAGAGAAGGCAGCAGGGAGCCGGCACTCTCTCTCCCTAGGGTGCTGTGCACGTGGGTGCCCGGCTGTCTTCCTGGGCTGGCCTGTGAATACATGCTTAGGCATGCACGTGTGGCCCCGACGTCTGCATTTGTCCGCACCCTCGTGACAGGGCTTCTGCATGTGACTCCTGGTTGCCTGGGGCCCCGGCACGCATGTGTGTGCAGGGTGGTGTTCGAGGCCATCTGCCCCCATGCCCGGGAAGGGAGTGGCCTCAGCATACTGCCTCTCAGGATCTGGCTTCCTGGCTGACCTGCTCATAGAGCCTTCTGGAGTCAACACTGAAAACCACTCCTCGATCTGACTGGTGTGGCTCAGTGGGTTGGACACCAGTCTGCAAACCAAAAGGTCGCCAGTTGGATTCCTGGTCAGGGCTCATGCCTGGGTTGTGGGCCAGGTCCCTGGTTGGGGCCTGCGAGAGGCAGCTGATCGATGTTTCTCTCTCTGTCTTTCTCTTCCCTTCCCCTCTTGCTAAAAATAAATAATTTTTTTTTTTTTAAAGAAAACTGCTCCCTGCCCTGTGGCTCTGCCCTTCTCAACCCCTCACTGCCAGGGTGGGGCCGGTGAGAAGGAGGGGACAGTGTCTCAGAACCAGAGGTGCCCTTACAAACTTCCACTCCGGCCACGCTTGCCTCCCCCCCCTTCACGTACAGAGTGCTCCCTCATTCTGGACAGGGCATTTATTGTTAAACTGAATTTAATGACAAACAGGAGCACAATTAGGGAACTGTGGCAATTCAGGGTCATGGCTTGAGAGCTGCTGCGAGCCCCTCAGAGTGGGTCCTGCCGGCCATGCTTGTTCTGTGCCCCTCCCTCCCGCCGCCGGAGCTGATGGAGCCAGCGCGGGGCACCTAACCCCACCTGGCCACTCAGCTTCTCTCCTGGGGTTTGACCAGGGCCAGACGCCAGGCGGCCTCTGCTGTCGGTGCACTGAGGCGATGAACACGTTCAGCTGGTGAACTTGAAGAAACAGAGAGAAGCTTGGAGAAAGGGAGAGAGAGCTGTGGAGGGAGCACCTTTGAGGCCCAGTGTCAGAGAGTAAGACAGGCGGAGACAGGGCCGCGGCCTCCTTCCTGGCCTTGCTGGGGCTCCTGCTTTCTCTGGAAACCGTCACCAGGAGCTTGTCTAAGGTGGTGGATAGGCCTGTGCCCACCCGTCCGGAGCCGTGGAGGCAGTCTTGCTGCCCTCGGGGTGGGGGTGGGGTCTCTTGGTGGGACGGTTCTGGGAGATGCTCTGGGCTGAGCTCACATCCCTGCCGTCAGGTGATCAGGCGGAGCACCCCCTTGCCCCAACCCCCCACCACGATGGGCTGCCACGCAGGTCGGCGCTTTCTGTTAACAAAATCGTTAAACATTTTTATTTTTAACTCTGAGGGGCTCTATGTGGCAGGATAACTGTGAGCACAGCCGCATCAGCACATCTGTCATTTCCTGAGCACAGCTGCGGCCTGGGGGTGCCTGGGTCCTGAGGGGCATCTGGGTGGCACCCCACGGCGTCCTCAGCAGGCCTTCGTACCAGCAGGATGTTTCTAGAGCTTCAGGCCTCGGTTTCCCATCTCTCCCCCAGAGAAGCCTTGACTTCACCCTGACCGTGGGAGTCCCTTTCCCCCTCCCTGGTCTCTGTTGCTCCACCTGGTTTATCTCCCTCCTGCAACTCATCACGATTAATAGTTATTTTTATTTCTTCATCTGCGGGCTACTCCCCCCACCCACTGTAAATTCCTTGAGGGCAGGGACTGTGTCGGTCTTGTTCAGAGTTTTGCCCTAGTGCCTGGCAGTGAACTTGCTGGATGAATAAGGAAAGGGGTGGGGAGATGAATGAATGAACAAATGGACGAATGGGTCCTCTGATTAAGCATCCTGTGCCCCCCACCCCTTGTCTTCCTCTGGGTCCCTGCTTCACTTCTTCCACAGCCTTCCGGTCTCGGTTTCAATGTCACCTCTCTGCTCTGAATTAGGTCTCCTGTATTTTCCTCTTCTCTCCCCTCCTGACACTGCAATTTACAACAACGTGACCACTGCTGATGATTATTTTTGTCTCCCTCACTAGTCTGCAAGCCTGGGAGGGCCTGGCTGTGATGTCTGTCATTGTACTCCAAAGCCAGGCCCCCATGGAGCGCTTGTTGAATGAGTGAACGTGGCTGAAGTCACCGAACGCTAAGGGGGGTGTTTGCTCTGAACCCAGGGCCCTCTCACCCCTGAGTCGTCTCTGCCATAGCTTCCCTGCTGTGTCTGATGTGTTTTCATTGAGGACATGGACTGCAATAAGCATTCTTGGAGACATCTGATCCAGAGAGGCCCACCTACTGTCTGTCCTTCTGGAGGTCTGCTTCTGATCCTGGGCTTGGCCACCGAGCAGAACGGAGGGCCCCAGGGCAGGCACGTGCAGGCAGCACCTGGGCCCTCCAGGGCTGGGATAAGTGGAGACGGCCAGTCCGGCCTGCTTGTCCAGTGTCCCCTCCCCCTCCTCCCTGGCTATGCCAAAGGTGCCTCAGCTGATGGGTGGTCCACCTCCCAGTGGCCCCTCCCCAGGTGACACAGCCCCATTTTCCTTGGCTTCTGCAAGGATGATAAGCACAGGGAGGCGAACAAGTGCAGGGAATTTGGGGTTTCTGCCCTGGCTCTGCCATTTAGCCTTCTGGCCTTCGGCAAGGCCTTCACCTCCACAGCCTCAGCCCCGGCTGCAGGGGGGATTAATTTACACAAAGCTCAGGGCAGGGCCTGGCATGGTTTCTAGTGTCTGCCCCCTCTGAACTAGCTCAGGCTCCAGGCCCAGGCTTGGTGTTCGGGGTGTAGGGGGGACCCCAGTAGGAGGACTAACTTCGTTTTGTGTTAAAGTGGGTTTCACTTTCCACGGGGAGAGTAACAGTCCCCAGCTTACTAGCATTGCTCTGAGTGGGGCAAGTCACCCCCGTTGGCTTGGTGCGGGGCCTGTGACTGCGGGACGGGTGCAGTTATAAGCAGGGGTCCCTTTAAAACGTCCCGGGGTGGATGATAACTACGGTCACCCGAGTGCTGAGCGGCAGAAGTCCGTTTGGCTTCAAGAGAATTTTATGTTCTTTGGCACTTTCCTATATTTTCTAAATTTTCTAAAAGGAGTGAGCATGGCTCTTGCAAAAAGTAACATGCACGAAAGAAACAAAAGCTTTCCTGCTCCCAGATCGGCGTGGGGACCAGCCACTGGGCAGTGTGAGGCCGGCACCCGGAGCTGCCCGAATCTCCCTTCCTCCTTCCTGGCTGGCCTCCTGGACTCTTCCTTCCTTGTCGACCGCCCAGGGTCTGGCTTTCAGCTGCCAACACGGCTTGGTGTGCACATGCGCGTGCGCACACACTCCTACCTGGCGCCTCCAGCTCTAGCCCCTGCTCCTTGTCCCAGACTCTGGCCCTGGAGGTCACTGCCTCAGTTCAGGTGACATTTAACATGCCTGGAAGAGAGGCAGTGCCCCGCCCCCACCTTTACCAGAGATGGGAATGAGAATTTTAATGAGGGTTTATTTTTAATAAAGGTTAATAACGTTTAATTAAATTAAATTAATAAAGTCCAATATTTGCAGAGCTGTGCGTCAGGCGGGGGCGTGCAGGGAAGCGCTGGGGATTAAGCTCTGTGTTTGTGCTCCCTCCCAGGTAGGGGAGAAAGTCGAGGGAGGAGGGGCCTTGGAAAGTGACCCCCTGTTTATCCTCATGGCAGGCTGTCCCCCATCCTCACCAGCCTGTGGGGTGGTCGGGAGAGAGGAGCACCAGGCCTGGGGAAGCTGCCCCCACAGAATCCAGGTTCTTCCCAAAGCCCCCTACCTACCTTAGGGGGTGGTTCAGCTCTTTGCCCCAGCATTCAAGGCGTTCAAAGTCTTCTGTGTGCCAGGCCCGGTCCTGAGATGTTCTCAAAGTATTTCATTTACTGGGACTGAAATACACAAATGTACGCTAAGTCAAGAAGCATGCCAGCCAGAGGCCTTTGAGCAGGGAATTGAAGAGGACCCAGAGGTGCCCAGGCAGGGACCTGAATGATGGTGGGAATCCAGGTAAACATCTGGTCAAGAACAGGAGGCGGAGGGCCAACCGCATTCTTGGGCTTGGGGAGAGGCGGCGCCTGTGTCTCGGAACATACGCCTCATTTTAGGGCTCAGTCCAGCGGAAAACCTCATCCTAGGGGCTTGGGACAGAAGGGCACCTTTGAGTGGCCCAGGTGGCTGTAACCTGGCAAAGGGGACAGCAGTGTTCTCCTACCCAGCCTGTACCTGCTGCGTGCTATGCACTGTGCCACGTGGGTGACAGGGCCTCTCCCCCTGCCACCTCACAAAGGCCCTTGGAGTCAAGGACTGCTACTCTCCCCATCTTATTATAGATGAGGAGGCTGAGGGTCAGAGCGGCACAGTGACTTGCTCAAGAACCTAGAATGACCCCTCTCTCCCAACCCTTTGTCTCCAACTCAGCATTGGGAGGGAATCAGGGCTCTGATGAGCATCTGCTGGGGTTCTCTGATTGGCTCTTGCTCCAGGAGGGCAAGGGTCAAAGGGCAAAGCTCCAGGGCCAGCCTGTGTGGTGCCTCTGGCACCAGCTGTAGCAGGCAGCCCTGCCTGGCAGACGGCATAAAAGATGGTGAAGTGTTATTAACAAAGGCATTGATTTTCCTATCTCTGCTTTATGCATTTTATTAGCCAACGCTTTACCGTTGACGCTTTACCACTCAGCGCCATGCTGGCTGGCGATGAATCTGAAACACCGGGCACGTAAAACAGAATTGACCACATTGCTTATGCGCCAACAACAAAAATAACAGGCAAAAGTGTAATAAAATGAATAGCACCCGGCAATGGCCATAAAAAAATATTGCCCAGGGGACCGAGGAATTTCCCGGGCTGTGAAGTAGCTGCATGAGGGATCGTAGCGCTGAAACTATGGCAATTTCTCTCTTCCCGGATTCGGCCGGTCCTGAGGCTCACCCATGCTGGACGCTGGCTATGGCCTCACGGCGCTGAGCAGGCCACGGCTGGCTAAGTCCTTTTCCATTTGGGGTGTAGTGGACATGAACTGAGCGGTTAGAAACGAGACGCTAGAGTCAGACTGGATGTAGGACTATGTGTTTGCTGTGTGACTTTTGCAAATCACTGAACCTCTCTGTGCCTGCCTTGTTCTGTCGATGTGTGGGAGCAGGCCCTTCCCCAGCTTCATCAAGGCATAGCTGCTTACAAACGGTAGCCGGGTTATTATGCTCTGTTGTTCGAGAAGAGAGGCCTTCCTGCGTGACTTTCTGAGTGCTCAGACAGCCGGTTCGGAGACAGGGGTGGCTGAGACAACCTGTCCTGTAGATCTCATGGCCCACAGGGCCCTCCATCCCCGGGGGCCCACTCCGGCTCCCCTAAATCCTTGCTGATGACTGTGCTTAATGAACAGCAATGCCTCAGGGGTAGGAGAAAAAGACGAGCCCTGAATCTATATATGGATTCCTCCATCTCCGGGCTCTAAATTGTGTGGTAACTGCAGGTTGGTGGGTGGGAGGGGCAGCCGTGTTTGTGAGGGAAGAGCAGCTGGGATGGGGCCGGCACCCTTGTGGGGGCCTCCCGGGGTGAGACACAGGCTTCGCTATTATGATTGCTGGGCCCCACGCAAAGCAGGGCAGATGTGTCCCCAGCAGGAGGCCCAGGGCCTGCCTGTCTGTGTGCATGTCTGGGGGCGGGGGCTGGGCAGCCTGGCCCAGTGCATGGTAGGTGTTGGAGGCAGTGACTGCTGGTCTGCTGGGAACCTCCTGTGTGCTTGGGCACTTGGACATAATCAGCCAGCAAAGTCCCCAGGCCCCTTTCATAGGGGAGGTGACAGGTTCAGGGAGGAGTTCGGGTTCAGGTTGCGCCTCTTCCTGCAGTGGGCACCAGTGGACGTGGGCTACGAATGAATTTCCTGGGCTTCACCTCCAGAGTCCCCTCCAGAGTCTGTGCCAGAGGTTTCCACTTAATAACCTCTCCAGGAGATTCTGACCCTGGGGACTCAGACAAGAGCTTAAGAGGAAGGTGATCTTAGGGGCTTCAAGGTCAGTAGTTCTGTAACCCACCCCCGTGCCTTCTCAGAAGGCATAGGGGTCAGCGGGAGGCACCCCCTTCTCCTGGCACTGCTGTGGCGGTAGGACTGGCACCTTAAGAGGGTCGCTGTCTTTGCACGTGTGCCTCCAGCCTGTTTCTGGGGCCTCACGGTACCCTGGGAAGTCGGGGTCCATAAGCCCAGAGTAGTGGGGAGGAGAGGGCTTAGGCACTCCAGGCATGGACTGGAGGGGGCCTGACTTCGTGGCCCAGCTCTGTGACCCCATTAGCTACTTGGCCTGAGCCTCAGTTTTTTTTTGTCTGCAAAATGGGGAGAATGATACCCTCATCAAATGGCTGGTTCAGCTAAGGGCAGCGGAAGACCTCGAACCCAGTGCCCTTATCAAGCCTGTGGCTCCCCTGCCTGAGGTAAGACTCAGGCCTCTGAGATAATTCCAGGGGGGATCCTGGAGAGTGTCTGCACCAGGCTTGAACTCAGATCTGGCTGACACCAGACTACATGTTCTCAAGTCCAAGTGCCACTAACTTGAGACAAGGCAGGCTGGGTTCAGACCTCTTGGGCTTCCCAGTCTGGTGGGGGAGGCAGACCTCAGCTCTAAGCAGGTTGTCTTCAAAACAGTGGGTAGCTGTGATGGGGGAGGCAAAGGAGGCTATAGGATCCCAAGAGGGGCTCCTGGCCAAATCTTGGAGGTTCTGGTGGATGGTTGGTCAGGGAAGGCTTCCTGGAGGAAGAGGCTTTACAGATGAGACTTGAAGAGTGATATAAGGTTAGCCAGGTCAAGAAAGTGCAGGAAGATTAAGGCTGAGGGCACAGGGCCATGAAGACCTGGAGGTGAGAATTTGGGGAACTCTCAGTTGCCTGAGGTACAGTGTGCGAGGGGACTGCCGTGGATCAGGCAGGAGGGGACAGCTGGGGCCACGCCAGGCAGGGCCACGGGACGGCAGGGCCGTGGCGCTATGTAGTGTGGCTGGGCCTTTCTCTAGACCCCATGATCCACCCGGGTGAGACTCAGTCGCCTTTCATTGTACCTTTCTTTCTTATTTTGTGATTTTTTTTTCTTAAAGTTGGTTTTGACTCTTGGAATGTACCCTCCCCTTGGCCTCCATGAGCCTAGAGCGAGCACACAGGCCCACTTTGTCAACCGAGGGAGGAAAACAGCTTGGTTATTACACAGTAACTACCACAGAATTACCTGATTGTTTATATTTTTCTTGCTACGTAATTGTGTTTGGCCTTAGCATGTAAATTAGGCCATAATTACTGTATAATTTATAGTTTTTATATCTTATAACAAGTTAGTGTCTAAATCACACACCCCCATGTAAATACTTTAAAATTATTCAGTAATTACTTATTTACATTATAATTAAAAATAAGTAATTAGCATACATTTACAGAGGATTTACATACTTATTTCTGAATATCTTGGCAGTGCCGGCAAAATCTTGGGCTGATAATAAAGTGGAGGCATGGGAAGGGGGAAAGGGGGTGTGGCTTGGGGGTCCCCTGGCTTCTCAGAACCTGGTCCCAAGGTGGCAGGCGGGATGAGGAGAACATTGGGGAAGCGGGAAATTTAAAAATGTTCTGGCCAAACAAGGGCTTTTGGGGAGAAGAATTCGACCTTTTTCTTGGGCATAAAAACAGGCTTTAACTGCAGCATGAGGAAATCGGGCAAGACAAGCAGAAGTACTTCCCAATGATCCCATGAAGAAGATGCCAGGCATGGGGCCCAGACTTGGGGGACCTCCTGGCTCTCTGTCTGTCTTGACCCTGACCCTGTCCCTGTCCTCATTCCAAAATAGTGACTCCAGTGATGGTGTAGGGACCAGTTGCCACCGGGTGGGAGCTTGACATTTATTAATTCCCATTCAGTGGGTAGAACAATAGAGGCTCAGCTCAATGAATTCACTCACCCAGACGTCCAGGGCCTCTGCACCTCAGCTCCCAGACCCAGGTGTTGTCCCTGCTGGGGACACTGCACCAAATACTGGCTGTTGGTTTAAGGCATCCACAGCCCGAGGGGCATCTGTCTGAGATGGCAGCTGGCTGGGCCGCCGACCAGTCCTTGGGATTCCAGGCGCCATCCCATTGGTCAAACACCTTGTTCACTGTCCTGTCCCACTGCTCTGTTAGGTTCGTAGCTTCTGGAAGGTGTGGTGGGTGGCAGGACTAGAGGGTCCCCTGGCTAAGTGCCCACAGTGTTTCCATTAAGCAGGTCCCTGTGCCTGAGGTTCTGTTACTGAGAACCTGTGGTGACGGATCGAGATGCTCTGTGAGGCTTCAGCCAGTAGTGCTGCCTGTGGGAGGAGCGGAAACACCACACCTGGGATCCGCGTCGGCCCTGTCAGGTCACCCCTGCCAGGATGGTCCGATGCCATCAACCTGCCCCATCAAAGGATGGCGCTGTATCGGGTACCGTGTTGGCTTCTGTTGCTGGCAGATCCAATGTTTAGGGGTGGCAGTTGCTAGACCAGCCTTGGCAGAGGGAGCCCAGGCCCTGGGATCCATGCAGAGCCCCCATCCCTGGCGAGAGGGCGACTCCGTGGATGAGTGCACTGCCCAGATTCAGGGGGGCCAAAGCTGGAGGCTGGCTGACACCTGCTGGCTGGGTCTTCCTGTCCCTGTGGTTCCCAGCCTCTCTCCTGTGGCACAGGTGCCCTGATGGCCTTCCTACATCATGCAGACCCTCACACTTTGTGGCCATCCCATCAGTCCTAGCAGGCCCCAGCGGGGAGCTGATGCTGACTATGGCCTCTGCATCTTTTACGTCTTTGAAGTGGCATGAACCTTCTCCATTCCCGTGGGGCACGTTTGGTTCTGCTTTTTTACCTCGGCCGGGGGAGTGGGAGTGTTCCCTGTGCTCCTAGGCCCTCCTGCACAGGTCAAGGGGCCAAGGGGAGGGTTCTGCCCACTGTCCCTCCCAACAGTGTGTTTGAAAATGGATAAAATGGCCCTTGAGTGTCCTGTGAACACCGGGGACCCTCTATGATGTGACCTGGACCAGGATAACCTATTTGTGCCCTTTTTAAAATTTTTATAAAATATTTTGTTTATTTTTAGAGAACGGGGAAGGGAGGGAGAAAGAGAGGGAGAAAAATAGTGATGTACAAGAGAAACACCTACATCCCCCAACAGGGACCTGGCCCTCACCCAGGCATGTGCCTCAACCAGGAATTGAACCAGCGACCTCTCAGTTTGCAGGCCTGTGCTCAGTCCACTGAGCTATACCAGCCAGGGTTATGCCCTTTCCTTAATAGGGAGACAGCGGTGGCTCTTTGGGGTCCTGGGTACAAGTGCCACCTCGGGCCCTACACCCCCAGCCTGAGTACTTCCCTTTTGCCCCAAGGAAATGGGGGAAGGACACAGAAATTAGTGCTGTCACCCCTAAACCCTCACTGTGGCATTATGGGATCCTTCCTCCTGGGGACCTGCTTCTCCTCCAGGTTCTGGGTCTGGAAACTGGGCAAAGGATTATGGCTTCCCATTGGGGTGGTGGGCCTCGGCCTCCTGCTTCTCCACTCTTGTCTTATTTTGATGATGTGGAGTAAGGAATGTCCCTCTTGGCTGTCCACCCACCCCGACCCTGGGGCCACCAGGACCTGCTGGCCGCCATTCCAACCTTGTCACCTGCTGTGGAAACTTTGTCCACTTTGCTTCTGACAGTCAAGCACTGCCACCCGGCCTGCTAGTGAAGAACCCTAATTTCCCCAGGGACAGCCCCCACACAACGTCCCCATGCTCTGAGGACGGCCACCGCTGATCTCGATGATTGGGGTGCCTCCCCCCCACTCCCCTGGCTGCTTCTTCCTGCCTGGATAAAGGAGCTATCTGGGCCCCCTTTAAGGGAGTGTCGGCTCCAGGGGTGTGGCCTTGCATGGTGAGTTCCCTCTAGCAGACCCCCTTGTATGAGCGTTTTGGCCCCTCCTCCTGTCGGTGATGGCAGTTCTGGCGTCTTCATTCAGTGACAAGTGTTACTTTGTCCAAGCTCTCGAGAGCCGTCCCGACAGCTCTTGGGGTCCTTGCCAGAGCAGTAAATCCTGTGTTCCTGGAGAACCTCTCATGCTGACAAACTGGTTCTGGCTCCTGCTGGCGCATGTTAGCCAGGACCTGCGTGCCGTCCCTCTCCTCCCTCAGTAGGCCCAAAACCTGCCCAGCTGGGTTCCAGTTCCATTTCACCAGCCCCTCGTTAGAGGTCTGGTGACCAGGAGGGCACGTGGGGGCAGATTGTGAGCCGGGCTAGCACATCCTCTGGGGCATCTGCCTCACTTGGGGCTTCTGCAGCGTCTTCACACAAGGGTGGGTGGGTGGGGGCACTGTCCCCTAACAAAGGATGTGGCCCACTTCAGACCAAGTGAGTTCAGGGCCATCTGGGGGTCAAGTTTCTCAGGGGCATCTACCCAGATAACCCTTATCCCATGTCGCTGGGTCCCCTACCTTCCTTTCCCATGAGGCCTTGCCATTGGCGTAGTGTAGATTGATCTTGAAGTTCTACTGCCCTGATGGTCTCGAGCCTGGCCTTGGGCTCTCTCTGCCCTCCAGCTGCAGGAGGCAAGGGTTCCTTTAAACACGGCCAAGAAGACCCTCCAGCTTCCACATTCAGTGAGAACCAGGGATTGGTCACTTTGAGCCTGTCATTTACTTTCTTCAGAGCTTGTGGGCATTTAGTAACAGCCATCCAGATCTGCCATCCTCACAGGTACCATTTCCCCTGAACTTCCAAACACCGGAGTCATTGCACTAGCCTGGGTGTCCACTTCCGCTCTCTTCCATCTGAGCTCACCACACATGGAAGACAGTGGGAATTGCACGCTACAGCACTCCGGGGACTGTCAGTTCTCCAGCTAACAGTGACGGAGTCCTTGGAATCCTCACTAGCCAGCCAGCGAGTGACGGAACTCAAGAATCACTCCTCAGGTCTGCCTCCTGGGGCCTCTGCGGCTACCCCGCACTGGACTTCTCAACTACGTCTGTACCTTGCTACGATGGACTCTGTGGCGACACTGAGATGGGGTTCAGGGTCCCCTGGGTTATGGGGGGAGAACTCCCAGGGGAAAGGGAGTGGGGATGGTCATACCAGGAGGGTACAGGATGGGGCAGGCGAGGAGCTAAGCCGGGACGTGGTCTCAGCTATAGTCTAGCATCTCCCTGAGCCCATGGCGGGTCCTGGAGTGTGGACTCTCCCATGGAAAGGGTACCTTCTTGATGCAAAGGGCCTGGCCTTTTGAATTCCCACGTGGGTCATCCCCCTGGCGTGACAGAGTCTAAGCTTCTGAGTGAGGGTATCTTGGCTGAGGGCAGTTCTCCAGAGGAGAGACGGCCATGCATTCAGGGCAGCTGGAGGACAGATGCCTCACCCAGGGAAGGGGTACAGGGAAGGGGCCACCAGGACCTGCTACACACCTCTCCCACTGTCTGGGAGCCCAGGGTGAGGCGTGATCTCCCTTCTTCCTCATTCCTTTCTTTTCCTTCTCAGCTGTAGAAAAGGATGGTCTGGACCTGGAAACGCTGTGTGTGTGAATATGCTTCTTGGATGAAGAGTGTGCGGACTGGAATTTTGTTAAGGTTGCAACCACCTGGGGGCCTCTCGAGGAAGCTGCTTGAAGTGCTCTACCCCTGGATCTGGAGGTGGGAACTGTGATTGCCTGCTTCCCCCTGGGAAAAGGCCTGGGAGAGATTCCCCTGTGGCACAAGTTGGAGGAGAAGCCTGAGCTTCTGGAGGCAGCATAACATCGTGGAAAAGAGCCCAGACTCTGGGGCTCCCTGGGTTCAACTCTTGACTCTGCCACTTACTCGGGGTGTGACCTTGGGTGGGTCACTTCATCTTTCAGAGTTTCCTCATGATAAAATGGAGGATGAAGAAAATAACACCTACCTCATGGAGGTGTTGGAGAATTAGATTGATTTGTGTCTTTAAAGTGTTTAGGAGGGGCCTGATGTATCTTCAATGCTCAGTACACATTGGGCATCATTGGTCTTGGTCTGCACTGAGATCCTCATCCCTACCCCACCCATAGGCAGGAGCCCAAGGCTTTATGGGTGGGAAGAGACCAAGATTTCAGCCTCTGATTCCCATGAATCTCAGCTGGGGAAACATTTAGGATGGACCAAGGCTCCAGGGCAGAGCAGGGTGACCATACCCTTGAACTACTGTTACTCTGAGCAACGGGAGGACCTAGCCGGGGACCCCAGCTCCACACAGGGCCTCACCAAGGCCTTGGGGGAGGGCTGGTTTGGGGACAGCTGTGCTGGAAGCTCCTCTGGTCCCAGACAACATTACATGGTTCTATGCTTTGAGGGACAGAGGATGAGTCTGGGAGCGGGAAGGAGAAATAACTCTAACTTGGGTGCCTCCTTGGCCTGGGTGGAGCCTTGAAGCAGTAGCAAGGGCAACTGAAGGATCAGGGACAGGCAGTCACTAAACTGTGCGGTTCCAGTCTTCAACAGCGGCACCGTGTGGCCGAGAGCAGCAATAGCAGCTGGCAATGTTATTCTTTTTGCAGACTGGGCCATTCCAAAGGGTTCTTAGATAAGTGTGTTTGTGTGTGTGCGCGTGTGTATAAGTGTCAATGAGCATGTGAGTCCATATGTGTAAACTGTAGCGCTAAGCCTCCGTGACTTGGGCACATTACTTAACGTTTGTGTGCCTGGGTACCCTCATTTACAAATGTAGAGTGGCGAGATGACCCAGGTTCGCCAATGTCTATCGGATCCTCCACATTTCCCAGCCTCCCTTGCAGTTAGGCTGGGGCCATGTGACTGATTCTGGCCAATGACGGGGAGCGGAGTGGTGCTTGTCACTTCCTGTCTGGGGCAGGTAAGAGCTCGTGCGTGTTCATCACTTTCCTTTCTTGCCTTTGGGACCTTAGGACAGGGCATATCCACAAGACTGAGGAAAATCAGCACGGGCAGACCTGTACTGGGCGAGTAAGAAACGCACATGTACAGTGATAAGTCACTGGGGTTTGGGGGCTGGTTGGCAGTTGCGTGTAGCCTGTCCAGTCCTGATTGGTAAGAATCATCCTTGTCTCGGGAAGTGTGATACGGTCACGAGGACTTTAGGAGTTAATATGTCCCCGGGGATAGTGCTGGGGCCTGCTTCCTGGGGCTTTGTGAAGATCCCATGAACCGGGCTGTGGTTCATATCTAGTGGGTGCTCACAGGATGCTCAAGGAATAGTGTGGGCACACCTTGGTGATATTGAGGTTCTGTTCCAGACCACCACAAAAAAAATGAGTCCCACCATAAAGCAAATCATAATCTTTTTGCTGGTGGAGAGTGTTGCCTTCAATCGCTCAACGTGCCACATCTGCAAAGCTTAATAAAGCGAAGGGTAATAAAACGAGGTGTGTCTGGTTCTTATCGTTCTTCAGTGAGATAGGATTTCTCATGAGTTTAATTTCCAGACCCCACTTGGAAAGGCTACCTCCCGTGGAAGAGTGACTTTAGCTACTTGAGCAAACAAACAATAGCATTGCCCCAACAGTGTGCTCTTGGTAGCCGAGGGTTGCTGGGGGTGGGGCATGGCCGGGAATGAAGCCCCGTGGGCCGCAGAGGGCGGGGCCTGCGGGGTCAGGCTGAGAGCAGCTGTTCCGTGGTCCCATCCTGACCACGGGGCACGCGGGCAAGGAAGGCTCTCTCCCCCAGGTGTAGCCCCAGCAGGCTGGGGCTGGAGCCACTTGAAGGTTCTGTTGAGGGGCACTCAGGCCTAATATCGGGTGACACAGGCATCACCATCATTGTCAGCGCGCCTACAGAGACACTTCCGTGGGCCAAGTCCCAAGTCCACAGCTTTATGAGCCTCAACTTAGTTTCCACCGTGTCCCAGCGGGCAGGGTCCTTCTTTCTCCACCTTCAGGACAGGATACGAGGCTCCAAGCCAGGAACGAGCTTGCCCGAGGTAGCGGCGCCAGAGCCGACTGCAGAGCCCGGGGCTCACTCTCTGCCTGTGCCCTGCTGCTGCCCAGGGTGTCCGGAGCACACTCAGGACGGGTGTGCCAAGCCTGCTGGACAGTCCCCTTGAGGGGGCGATGAAGACAGTAACAGGTGTGCCGAGTTGGAGGAGCAAACCTCTGAAAAACATGGACAGTGCAAGGCCATTTCTGTAAGAAACGAAACCAAAATCATCTCTATATTTCTATAGGTTCCTATGCACATGAAGTCATAGAGAAAATTCCAGAAGGAGACTCACCAGACTGGTAAGTGCTTCTTCCCGAGAGGGACAGGGGAGAGGGTGAAGGTGGCCTAGGGGGATTTTATCCACCATACTTACCTTTTTTGTACAGTGAGAATGTGTTTATATATCATTTGTATAGTTAAGACTCCATTTAACAATTTCAGAAGGGTGATAATAGACAGCCTTGCTGGGGTGCGGCACCGTAGGACTCCCTGTCTGCCAGCAGCTCTCGGCCTCATGTGCCTGTTCTATCAGGCCATCTGTGTGCTAAGGTTGCGTGTGTTCTCGCCTCGGACTTTTGAACATAACGGTCCCTCTGTCTGGGACACTTCCCTGCCCCCATTTTCAAGACTTCTTTTCAGCCTCTAGGTCTTAAGCCAGAGGCGCGTTATCAACGCTGGTCCTTCCCCTGGCTGCCCCCTTCCTTGAGCTTTGCCTGGGGCCTCTCCTCCAGGCTCACCCAGGCTCCTCCAGCCTCGTGCACTTCCCCCACTGTAGTTTTATCAGCCTGTATAATCATCACCTGCTTTCTTGTCTGTCTGCATCGCTGGATTATAAAGCCTGTGAGGGTGGGAATTGGGTTGGCCTTGCTCTCTGCTGATCTCCAGCACCTGACACTTAGCAGGCACTCAATAAGTGTTTATTGAATGAATGAGTGAATGAACATGTCAGAAGTGGTTCCAACGGCACAGAAGCGGGTGGAATGATTACCTCCCTCTTTCTACTCGTGTCTCCGTTGATACAGCCTGAGGTGGCACCAGCTTCCTGGGGGCTGCACCTTGCTCTGGGCTCCATAGGCTGGTTTCTGTTTAATTAAAATGCACATCTTCCCCTTCTCATACTCCTTGGGAGACCCAAGCACCTGTCTTTCCTCTTCCCGCAAGTCTTTCTTAAAATGCTCAGTCCACTGTTGACTTTCTCTTCTGGATTCTCGTCTCCCGAAATTCTCATTTGCCTGTCCCCACAGGCTCTTCAAGTGGCAGCAACAGGGAACGTGAGTCGGTTCAGGGTGGAGGGTGCGTGGTGAGATTACAGAGAGCTCAGAACAGCGTAGCCTTCTCAAATGGGAGGTCCAGGTGCATTCATGGCCTTGAGACTGACAGTGGCCACTGTCTGGTTCCATGTCCAACTGTCATGGTCCCAAAGGAAGGACACAGCCAGAGGCTTGGGCCTGGTGTGCTGAACACGGATGTCTCACGCAGCCCGTCTCTGACGGTCATTGCAAACTCGGGCGCCAAAGATCCATCTCCCCCACCCAGCCCGCACCCTGCCTCCCCTACCCCCCTACCCAGGCCTTGCAAGAGCCTGGGAGCTGAGGACTGGAAATCACACACCAAGGCCCTATCTGATACCCATAAGTTTGCTCAAGCTTATGTAAATCACACAAAAACTGACAAGTTTTCCTATTAAAAGATCATTGTAATCAGGGTGCCGGACGTGCGGCGTGGGGATGATTGGAGATAGACGGACAGCACGGAAAGATGGATTGTTTTAATTTGCACCAATTAAATTGAAGTTCATGGGATCATCTTCTTCAATCTTCATGAATACTTTATTTTCTGGCTGCTACGGAGCTATTAAAAAGAATGATTGAGGCACGCGGCAGGCCGGGTATATTTTATGAAATATCACCTTTAAAGAATTTGAGTACGCCATTTTCATAATGAGTTTTCTAGTACCTAATCCTCTTCTCTATTACTACGTTTAAGAAGCGGATTGATCTGGGAAGTGCCGAGGGTGCAGGTAATGATACATTTTGCCAGGCGCAGGCGGTGATAATGGATCACGTTTTGGCGAGGAGGATAATGGATGGGTGCTGGGGGGGGTGTGTAGGAGTTTGGTGCTGTTGGTCCAGCGTGGGTGAGGGGCTGTGCTGAGTGAAGCGCCCGTCCTTGCTTGGTGCCGGTTTTGGCTCCAGGTGGCTGGGCTGGCTAGGAAGGTGTGGAGCTCAGAGGAGTGGAGTAGGGCGGGAGTGGGGGATGTGAGCTGGGATGCAAAGGCCCCAGGGTCTGGGGCAACCTGGAGGGGTCTATGGTCTCAGCCGCAGGGAGAGGCTGGAATTGCCAGCGTCTTCCTGAACCCGTTTCTGATGCTCTGGTGTTTAGCCAAGGCCTTGAATTTTGGGATGGGGTGGAGGGTCAGGGCTCTCTGAGCCCACAGGCAATTAATGGGATCCAGACAGCAGAACAGGCTCTGCAATAGCCTCAGCTTTGGGTACAATGACAGCAACTGTACCCTTGAACTTGACTTTCTCTAAGCCTCTCTCCCAGGAGTCTAGAGGAAGAAGGCAAATGAGGAAGTGGGTGGTGTCCACTCTCAAAGGAAGCCAGGGCAGTGTGGGCTAGGGGGTCCCTGCCCAGGAGTCATGGGTCTTTAGTGTGTGATCGTGCACACAGGCAGAGGTGAGGACTTAGATGGGACATAATGGTCCAATCAGAGGAGCCAAACTTACAGCAGTGGGCCTTGTTCCTTTGTATCAGGTGACGCCTGAGAGCACCGACATGGCCCTCATAGGCCTAGCCCCTGGAGTCACAGCACCAATGGCTCCCTGAGGTCTCTGACCTTGGCCCTGGGGAGGGTGGGCACCAGACATCCAGTGGGAGCAGGGCGGGGGAGTAAGCAGAGCGGGGAGCCCTGTCCCACCCCAGGCTGGGTCTCTACTCCGCCACTTGGCTGGGCTTTCCTCCCCAAGCTTCAGCAGCAGCAGCCGTCATAATTAACCCTGCTAATTAATCAGGGCAGGACGGATTAATTGAGATCACAGGAGACCAGGAGAGCAGGTGCGGCTTCGGGGCTGACGGGATAACGAGCTCTCCGGATGCCCAGGGGGCCTGGCCCTGCCCGGGGGAGCCCCGGGCTCACTCAGCGATGAACTGTGCCAGGCGGAGGCCCAAGGGACCCAGCCCTGTTGGGTGTCCCGGGCCCTCTCAGGCAGGCTTTGACAGGCAGAGCCAGAAGGCTGGCCAGGCGGACAGAGTCTCCATCACCCCCACCGCCAAATGCCAGCCTGGAGCAAGCCCATGAACAAGGGGTCCCAGGCTGTGGGGGGAGCCAGAGCAGAGCAGGGCCTGGGCCCAGGACCAGCCCGTCCCTTCACCACAGAGTGAGTCTTCTGCTGGCCCAGAGGCCCCTACAAAGGGGCCTCAATTTGAACCGAGGCCTCCGAAGAGTGGCATCCTGTGAACTATGGGCGAGAGAGCTCAGTGGGGTTCCCAGCAGGCAGTGATGTGGTCATTTGATATTTACTAAGATCTCCCTAGCAGCTTCCATGTAGACAGAATTTGGGAGGGGCCCGACTGGAGGCCGGGGCCCCCTGCAGGAAGCTGTGGCTGGGGCCCAAGTGCAGGAATGGTGGCTTAGACCAGGTGGTGGCCGTGGAGCAGTGGGGGCTCTCTGGGGTTGGCAGCTATGGACCTTGGTGGCTTTCACTCGGTGGAGTGAGGGGCAGAAGTCAAGGGCTGTTATTCGATTTCCAGGATGTTCTGTTCCCAGGGTGGGGACTGTGAAGCAGGTTCAGAGGACAAGACATTTTTGGCAGGTTCTATGTCCCAACCTGGACTGCCTGTTGGACCTGTTGCTGCTTCCTGTCCCAGCTGCGCTCACACGGCCTCGAGCAATACCCCTCCCCCCACCCCTCTCCCACCCCTGCTTGCCAGGCTGCTGGGACACTTGAGCCCAGGTGTGTACCTATCCTTGCTGGCTGGTCCTCCTCCTAGAGAACCGCTCATCCTCCCAGACCCTCTTAGGCTTCCCCCCCGCCGCCCCCACCTTGGAGCCTCCCTCCCCAGAGCTCCCCCGGAATCCTTGTGACGTTGCTCTCGCCAGAACTCACTTCCATCCTTGGGACCAGGCGAGCCCCTACTCCCCCTTCAACTCCCAGCGTGAACCTCGTTTCTCCCTCTTCACTTGTCTCGGTTTTTGTGGCTCCTTCCTTGGAGCCTCACCACCCATTTTACGACCCTTTGGCAACTGTGAATCTGTCCCTGTAGCGCTATGTACTTTTGGAATACATTTAGGAGTTGACCTTGCCAAGTGCTCCGTGTCGCTGACTCCTTCCTCGTTTAGGCATAGCGAGCCACTGACTTCTTTAAGGTCCCTTGGCCTGAGCCCTGTGGACACTTGGAGCTGGGTGGTTCTTTTTGCGGGGCCGTCCTGTGTGTTGTAGGGTGGTTGGCAGCATCCTGGCCTCTACCCACAGGATCCACTAGCCATCCCAGTTGTGACAACCAAAAATGTCTCTAGATACTGCCAAATGTCCCCAGGTGGGGAGAGGAAAAGGCCATTCCCAGCTGAAAACGATTGCTTTAAAGAGAAATAAGAAACATAAGAAAACCAAACGACGTGAGACTCCCCAGACTGACAGGCCCGATGCTGCTCTGGGGTGAGTTTTGAGAATATTAACATCAGCGCTTCCCCAACACAGACGTTCCTGGCTTTTGTGCAAATGCGCTCCTCAAAGCGCATATATGCCTCCCCGACTGGTGTGGCTCAGTTTGTTGGGAATCATCCTGCAAAGCGAAAGGTCGCCGGTTCGATTCCTGGTCTGGGTACATGCCTGGGTTGCGGGTTGGGTCCCCAGTTGGAGTACGTGCAGGAGGCAATCGATCAATGTCTCTGTCTCAAATCGATATTTCTTTTCTTCTCTTTCTCTCTCTCCCCTCTCTCTAAAAATAAGTAAATAAAATCTTTAAAAAATAAAAATAGAATCACATGCATACCAAGACACATGTATTAGAAAGCCCACAGTGACACTGTCCACGTTAATCCCCACACTGGACCAAATGAACGCCTATTGCCTGCAGTGGAATGGGCGAAAAAATGTGGGTTCAGTCGGCAATGAGCAGGAATGATTTTCTAAACATGCAGCAAAGGGGGTGAACCTTCCCTTCCGAGAGAGGCAGCCGACAGCAATGAGTGCACCTGGAGGACCCCTTTTATGGAATGCAGTCAGGTTGGTGGCTGCCTTTGGCCTTCCCCTCCCCTCGAGGGGCTGGTGATGTGCTTCTCGCTCGGTGTCAAGCTGAGTGCCAGCTTCCCGGCTGGGTTGATCTGCTGAACCACTTTGGACCAAACACTTAAGAGTTGTGCATTTTTCTGGACACATGTTAGGCTTCTGCAAAAAGCACGCTTAAACAACAATAACACCGCCTTAAAGACAAATGGAGGGACATTGTAAGGAAGAGTTTGGCTTGCTGAAAACTAACGAATGTCACAAAATCCTAAATTGCATTTACCTTTTATAACCGATCTCTGGTGTTCCATTTCCAGCAATTTCTTGTCCTTTATTTTTGTTTCTTTGCTTTCATGATGGATGCCTGATGTCTGAGTCTGGGCTGGGAGGCGGGGGGCTGACGGATCATTTTCGCAGTTTGGGATCTTCATCTGTGTCTCAGGTACATGATATGATCATAGGCTGCTCTCCCTGAGGTCGGCATGCTCGTTAAAGAATATTAGCATTTGTGCCCCCCAAAAATGACCAGGACAAAATGCACAAAAAAAAAAAAAAAAAAGAGATCATGAGCTTGCAAGGGCTTGGGTGTATTTTTTGCATTTACCTGGTAAAATGCAGGGGGGACACTGCGGGGACAAGCTGGTACCCTGTAGGCTAAGGGTGGCCGGTGTTCCCAGTCAGCTGATACACAAAGTTGAAATTATTTGGGTAAAATGCAGGGTTGTTTTTTTCCCCAAATGATCCACAGAGAATGTTTTGAAACTGTAAATTAGAAAAATGGAACAATTTTCATTATCCAAACCACGAATCTCATTTACTGGGGCTGCATCATTTCCATCAGCGCCAAACATGTGGTGACACCGCCCATCAGGCCCTCCCCGGGGCCCTGCTCTCCTCCCCCCGATGCTGTACCCTTGCTCCTCTGAAGCAAAAGGCCCTGGAGAGTTGTCTGTACTTGCTGCTGCCTGCGCCCCAGGTCTCTCCTCCACCCTCCCGGGAATCAGGTCACACATGGCCAGTCCCACGGTCACTGGCATTTGATGCGCTTGACGACGCCTCTTCCCTTGGCTCCTAGGACGCCCCATCTCTGACTTTTCCTTTGTCTCCCTGGCTGCTCTGCGCCAGGATTCTTTGCTGGCTCCTTCTCTGGTGTTGGTGGGCCCCAGGGCCACATCCTTCTCTTCTCTGGCTCCCAGGTGACCATCGGGCCCAGGCTCAGGCCTAAGACCTCCCCCGCTCCCCGAATCTCCAGTGGACTCCAGCGTCTGATGCCCACCCGTCTGTGCGACAGCTCCATTTGATGTCTTGGTTTTCCTTTCACACACTGTCCTCCCGCTGTCCTCTCATCTCAGGTGGCATCTGCGTTCTCCCTGCGGCTCATCCCAACCCCCGAGTGCCCCTGGACCCCACAGCTCAGCCATCAGCAAGTCCTGGGAGGGGGGTGATAAAGACCGGGACTCAGGCTATTGAACAGCTTCCCGAACACGTTGACTTACTCGAGTACGTAGTTCCGTGAAGGCAGGTCTGCAGAGGAACACGATGGGACTCCTTCCCGGCACAGGACCTTCCGGGCACACTTTTCATAGCAGGCTGACTGAGTTGCAGGTTGCACCGGCAGCAGAAGGGTCACGGAGACATACTGCTGCCGAGGGGACAAGGGTGGCTCCAGGCACATTCCCCAGGCCTCCCCCGCCGACAGCAGGGCTGACCTCTCTCCTTGGTGGAACTGGTGGCTGCGGTTTCTAGGGGTCTACCTCGAAGGCCACTTGGGAGCTGACGCTGGCATGCCCCAACAACTTTCCTCCATTTCCCCACCTGTCCTGGTCACAATTGTACCCTGGCATGGAGCCTGGCACATAGTAGGAGCTCAATACGTGAATGGAAAGTGATCTACACACTTGGGCTTGGGGAGCTCCATCTGGGGGCGTGCATGGTGTGCACACGGTCTCCTTTGCCCCGGCCCCCACCCCCTCTGGCTGGGCCAGTGGTTCCACTCTGTGCCGGCGGTGACAACCGGCTCCCCCATGCTCCACCAGTGCTCACTTTAATTGCCCGAAAATTGACGATAGATGCAAGGAAAATAATGAGGCCTAATTATGTTAATTAAATGGCTAATTCATTAATTAACGCACTCCCATCCTTGGCTGGGAGAAGCCCCTCTGCTGTGGCCTGGAGGCTGGGTTCGTTCCAGCGGCAAGGAGTGGCCCCGCCTGGGCCTGGGAGTCGGGGGCCTCTTGGATGGGGGCCAGGGAAGCAGGGCTGCCATGAGTCCTCTTCGGCCACTCATCCTTGGACACCCCCTGTGTCCTAGGACCCTGTACTTGTCTTCTGGCTGCAGCTTATGAGGCGTTGGGAAGCGGGTGGTAAGCAGATCTGGGCAGGTCTGTGTCCCTGGGAGCTTCCTGGGACTTCTAGAGTGGAAGAGGCAGTGTGGATGGGCAGAGACCCCAGAGAGAGAGTGAGCAGGTTTGCCCAACAGGGGTAGCTCAGGGTGACCACAGAGGTAGACAAGTTTGTCACAGCGCCCCAGCCTGGGCCCTGCGTGGTTGGCCCTGTCGCTCTGGGCACCTGAGCTCCAACTTCCGGTCTTTCATTCTCTGTCCCTGGTCCCTCCCCATCACCCTCTAGATCTGGGCTCTGATGTCCAATCTTTGGGTCAGGACCCCCATTATGCTCTCCCAACACCCTGTCCTTCCTGTTTGGGGTTCTTGGTGCCGTTTGTAATCATATGATTCTGGGTAGCTTTGTTCCATTCTGGTCTCCCTCATAAGCCCCTTAGCAGAGGCTTGGCAGAGGAGGAATTGGGGTCTCCTGACTCTCTGCTCTTCCCTCAGGACCCAGCCAGGGACCTGACCTGACACAGAGCAGGTGCCCATGAGCTGTTTAGGGAATGAATGAATGAATCACTCATGAATGGTGGGGTCTGTGGGAGGTGGGGTCTTGTGGCTGAGGCCTGTCCCCCAACTTCCTCCTGTTCCCCATGGTCACAACCTGTACCATGTTATTACTAAAATCATCTATTTCTCTTTGTCACCAGACAGGGCTGCCTCTGGGTCCCCTACCCAGGGCTCGTGAAGTAGAGATACATTTCATAGTCACACACTCAGATGAATTACGATGTCACCCGAGGCCATGTGGAGAAAAGGTGGGGTCTGAGCATTGAACCCTGGCTTCACCACTTCCAGGCTGTGCAACCTTAAGCAAGTGTCTTAACCTCTCTGGGCCTCAGGCTTTCCTTTGGCAAATGGGGACGATGAGTGCTCCTTTCTCACAGCGGCCTGTGGGCTTTGGGTGGGAGGCCGTGTGCAGAGCGCATGGCCCAGCGAGGCGGTTGTGCACACACGTCAGCAACTATGGTCCCTTCCTCCCCCAGTGCCTTCGTGTGAGCTGCGAGACCCCCTTCTTTCTGGTGTCAGGAGTGCAGTCCGGCCAGAGTGAGCCCCCTCCGGGTTTCTCCTTGTGTCTGTCGCTCTGGGTCTCCCCGGTTAACCTGCATTTTGAACCAAGGGAAAAAGATTCAAGGAAACTCCACAGTCAGAATTGTGCGGGAAACCTGTTCGCACAGCGCTGTCAACCTCATGCGCCGGCCACAGCCATGTGGGCCGACTGGAAAAAGCCCCTCCAGGCGCACGACAGTGGTGGGCCTTCATCTGGATCATTTGTTCACCGTGATTTTTTTTCTATCAGTTCTGATTTTTAGAAATATTATTTCTCTTGATCATTGAGTTTTGTGTGACCTCTTAAATTTTGTGCCCGAGGCAAGTCCCTCACTTACCTCATGCAAACCCAGGCCCTCTCTCCAACATCCCTCCGAGGGGAGCCCTGGGCAGGGCTGCTCCTCCCTGGGCCCCTACCCCTCACCCCCTGCCCTTGCCCTGATGCCCTTATGACCTCTTCTGGCCTTCTGCTCTCATAAGAGGCTGCTGGGAGTGGGCATCCAGGGCAGGGCCTGGGAGGTGCAGACTTCTCTGTGTTGGGACCCCCATCCCCACCTTGTGGGGCCTTCAGCCACTTTTCTCTACTTTGCCTAGAAATCCTCCTGGACAGACGGGCTGGGAAAACAGCGTGGGAACCAGCAACCTGTCTCCTCTATCCCAGGGGGTTGGGGAGGAAACAAGGACCATGGCATCTTCATCCTTCAGGTTCTTGAAACCAAGCAGGGCTCTCCCAGCTGGTGCCCTGATGAGGCCAGCCTGCAGGGAGTGGGGAGTATGGGCATGAGTCCCTCCCCCTGTGGCCCCTGCTTCTCCTGGTACCCAGCACACCTGGCTGGGTGCTCCTGAAACTGGCCTGGAGTGAAAACTCCTGAAGGTGCTCAGGGTCAGCCAATCATGCAGACAGGGCCCGCAGACTGCCACCACGCAGGCTTGGGAGGGAGGGAGGGTACACAGAGGGGCGCCCAGAGCGCCATCCGGTACAAGGTGGGATTTAGCGCTGTCTCCCAGGGACAGAGAATCGATTGCTTTATTGCTGAGACTTCATTTGAAGGAAGTGAAACTAAAGCTTCATAAGAAATATGATTATTATAAAATGCTCAGGCCTCTGCCTGGGGGCCTGGGTCCTGCTTGTCACATCCTTGTCTGGAGAAGCAGAAGCCACCATCTCACCTCTGATTGGAACGGATTTCAGAAGTGTAATAAAGGCCACTACCGAGACTGGGGTCTTGTCGCTTGGAGCTGTCTCTGAGCAGACTTGATGAATGCGGGGCTTCTGTGGAGCTCTCGTCTCTGACCTCTGGCCCCAGGCTCTCCCCTCTGCTGGACGATAGTAATAATGACAGTGGTGACAATAGTTATCAGAGCAGCTGAACTTTTATTGAGCACTTACTATGCACCAGGTCTGGAGTGTATCAGCACTTGGCAAGCTTGTCTCCCCGAATGCTCACATTAATTCTGTGAGGAAATGCACCATTCAGCTGTTGCTACGAAACGGCTGCATGACAGATGACCCCAATTTCAGGTGTTTAAAACAGCAACCAGTTGTTGTCACAGACCTGTGGGTCCCCTGGGAGTTAGCTGATCTTGTCTGGGCTTGGCTGGGGCACTTGGCTCTGGTCCAGCAGTTCTGCCCCCTCCTGGGAGTGGCTCCCAGCGTGAGCATGTTCTTCTCACAGGTGGTGGAGGCACCACGGACCACAGACAGAAACCCCCAAGGCCTCAGGAGCTTCCCCGCCCTTCTTCCTTCTTCTGTTGCCAAAGCAAGTCACATGGCCAAACTCAGCATCCTGCCTCTTTAGTGGGAGACACTGTAAACTCAGAGTGTGGCTGAAGGGGAGGTGAAGAGTTGGGACCACGTACACAGTCCGCCACGGGCATCACCATTATTATCCCCGTTTTACAGATGGGGAATGAGGGCCAGAGAGGGAAGGTTGCTTCCCCAGGGTCACACAGCCACAGTGGAGCTGGGATTCTGAGGCCTCAGCAGCCCCTTTCTCACGACTCATTTAGTGCCCAGAGCCCCCTGACTGGGGCAGTTCACTGGGACCCAGACACATGGCCTTGACCTGACTGCTGTTCCCTGGGTCCCTGGTATTCCTTCACCCCCTCCCCCAATTCTCACCAGACAGAGAGTGGGCTCTGGGAGAGACAAATAACCCCTTGGCACCAGAAATCCTCTTGCCAGATCTTTGCTCTGTCCTACAAGCTACGCCTGGCTTCTCCTGCTGGAGGGGGTGGAGCCAGGATTTGAACCAAGCTCCTGACTCCGCCTTCCTGGTACAGGGACCCCCCCCAACCAAGCTTGGACAGTATTCTCTAGCTCAGTCCACCAATGGCCGGCTCCTGGGGTCTCACCCACCTCCCTCCCTCTCCCCACCCTGCTGTGCATGCTGGCAGACAGAAACAGGTGCTACCCTGCCCCCTCCCACACTCCCCAGCTCCCTGGGGCCCTGGGCTGCAGGATACCTCTTTTGCTCCAGCACCCTGCCCCCTCCCCATGGCTCCCTGGGACCCTGGGCAAGTGGCACCAGGAACCCGTGTCTGTGTGATCCTCAGGGACCCACGGACTTACACCACCTGACTCCTTTTTAAGCTTTTATTATTTCTCTATTACCCAAGTAATACATGTTCATTGCAAGAAAATTAGAAAATACAGAAAAGCATAAAGGAAAAAAAATCAAGTGTAACCAGTTTAGAGGCATCTCCACTCATTAGGGGTATAAACACGGAACGGTTTTATTTTTCCAATAACTGCTGCCGCTGTGCTGTCTCCGAGCCGCCTCTCCCTGCCTGTGGGTGGCGGGTCCGTAAGTGACATCTCAGCCTGGTTCCATAACCTCCCACTTTGGCTGGTTCAGACGGGCTTGCCCTGGTGTCTCGGACTCAGTTCAGTGCATCTGAAAAGCCCACGTTGTGTTCAAAGCTTGTCTTCCTCTCCTCTCCCCTCCCCTCCCCTCCCCTCCCCTCCTGGGGGGCTGGCCCACATCCTAGCTGCCAGCGTGGGGTCTTCTCACGTCCCCTTCCTTCCCTCAGCAGCATTTGGCTATGGCGTTGGCCTGGGGAGACAGGGCCCATGTAGCCAATTTGGGGGGTTCTGGCTGCTAATGTAACTTGTCCATGGGTGGGTGGTCACTCCTCAGGTCCTGCGTGGAGACAGAGGGGCTCTTCTTGTCCTCCCTCCCAGGCCTTTCGGTCTCCCCCCTGCCCCCACAAGGCAGCTTCATCTATGGCCAACTCCCATGGGGGTTTCTGCCAAATTCTTCTCACGTGTGGCCCCTTGCAAACTGGCGGCCCTAAAACTCACCTTCCCGGTGACATTGGGTCATCGAGCCTTGGGGCCAGAGCACTCACAAAGTGGACCTTGTGCAGGCCCCACTGCCTTGACCAGTGAGCCCTTTTCCTGGGCTCTGTGGGCACAAGGGGTGTCCGGTGCAGCAGCCACGGGCTGGCCCAGAAAGGCCAGTACCCCCTCTTCACAGGCACCTGGGCTGGAGGAAAGAGCCAAACTTCCCACCTCCCCGTGGACAGGAGGGGAGGAGTAGTCGCTCTCTCTATCATCTTTTCCACGTCTGGGAAAGGGGGTCCATCTATGGGGTGACCACCCAGCATGTGAGCAGTAGGCCTCCTCTGTCCCTAGGATCTGGTCCTGTTTTCTGGGGTGAATCCCTGGCAATCACATTTATCCTGCGTGCCCACCCACCCTCCAGGTGGGCGGGGTCAGACGTGGACGCCTGGCCCCCAGACACCTGAGAGATAAGGTCTCTCAGGGACTCCTTAGTAACCTGGGGTCTTGTCAAACAACCTCTTCTTCCCGATCCAACCAGAGAGGGTCTGCAACTTGAAACAAGAACCCTAAGTAGTATGTGAACGCCCGTGGGAGTCTATAGATAATGTTTAATTATATACGATTAAAATGTGATCACCGTTGCAACATTTCCCCAGTTGTTATCTATTGATGTTAATAAGGCTCCTGTGAGAAAAAGGGTCTGCCCGCCAGTGTGTGTGGGAAACACTGGCTGAACCCCGCAAGTCGGGTTTCTTGACTGTGGGGCTCCGCAGAGCAGCCAGCCGTGTGCGTTGGTGAATGAACCTGGTTCCCTCCCCACACTTATCCAGTCACGTCCGGCCTCTCTGAGCAAACTCTGCAGACGACAGTTGGGGGACAGCTGGGTGGTTTTACACCGTGCAGTAGTCGTCACAAACCTCGTGATCTCCACTCGGAGTTACCGAGTGCTCCTTACCTGGGAGGTGCTCCCTGTGAATTTTCCGATCGCATCTCCCCGTTCCTGCAGATGAGTAAACTGAGGCCCACATTGGTTCAATAATTTGCCGGAGTTACAGAGAGCCGGGACAGAATCTCTGGTGCCTCTTCTCCTCGCTGGGTGGTGGTACTGCTTTCCTGACATAACTAGATGTCATGGCATCTTCTCCCACGTGTCAGAAGTCACACACATTGGTGTGTGTCCTCTGGTGTCCCCAGGCAGTCCTCTGGTGAGTGTGCCTGATTTAGCTGCCCGGTCCCTTCTAGGAGACATTTTGTATGGTTTGACCGCAGGTGCCAAGGGGCCTGCAGGGCTGTTGTCTGGTTAACACCGTGCTGGCTACTTCGGAGAGGAGCCCGTGTCTTCGGCACCAGGCCCTTAGAAAGCCTTGGCCTTTCTGCCAGCACCTGACTCAAAAGCTTGGAACCCAGCCAGTTGAGGATGGGCAGGCCACTCCCCAAGGGTTCCTCCTACATTTGCTCAGGAACCCTTTGGGGCAGGCAGTGGGGACAAGTCACATCTACAGGCCACACTGGGAGAGAAGGAGGCACGTCCAGCTGCCTTGAGCATGCTCCTGGCTGCAGTGGATGGGACCTGAGGCAGGCATGTGACACAGTCAGGCCTCTCAGTGACTTTCTCCTTCGGGGATTGGAATTGGGCTTCAGGCACACTGGCAGGCTCTGAGGTGGCCTGAGGTGACGGGATGCCTGTGCCTGTGGCTGGCAGCAGAGACAGACAGAGTTCGCAGGGAGGAATTATGGGGGGAGAGAGTTGTGGGGGGGAGGGAGACGGTGGTTGGTGGTGTGTGGTTCTGGCAGCTCCCTCAGCCCAGGTTCCAGTCCCTCACCAGGCCTGGCTGGCCTTCGGCCTTCAGGCTCCAGGAGGGCCCCCTTTCTCCTGCCAGTGAATTGCGTGTCTGCCCTCACATTAGTGTGTACATGTCTCTTACTTGCGTCCCCACGTTAAGTTCCCTCTTGCAGCACCAGTGCAAACAGCACCGGGGAGAACAAAGGACTGGACGGAGCGAGGGTGCATTGGAGGCATCTGTGCTGTGTGTGCTGTTTGGCAGGTGCTTTGTAAGTGGTAGCTCCTGTTACTGTTATTTTTCCACGCAAAGCGAGCATCTGAGTCCATTATGCAGTAATGAGAGCCCAGCATCCTGGACCGGGGAAATGCCGTCCTGGGAGGAGGGGAAAACCCTGCTAGACTGTGAGGTGCTAGCCTGTGCCCAACGACACAGATAGGCTCATGGCCTCATACCCAGCTTGGGAACTCTGGGTCTTCAGGGTGGGCTCCCAGAGTCCGGATTGGTATAGGACTGTTCAGCCTCTGAAGAGGAAGGACTTGGGGACTAACGGCCGGGCCGGTGTGCACCTACCACGTACCACACACTGCACGTGCTAAAGGCATCTCCGGTGGGATTTTCCCACCTCTTCATCACAGCTGTTGAATCAGGTGCCGTCGTCACCCCCATTTTACAGATGAGGAAACTGAGGCTCTGAGGGCTGGAGTCCCGTGCCCAGGGTCCCACGGCTAAGCAGTGGTCACGGAGAGTTGCTCAGCTGTTTCCTAGGGATTGCCTCACATCTCCCCACAGTGTCCCTCCCTTGTCCCTGTGCCCACTGCTAAACTGGCACCGGGACAAATCCCTGTTGAATGAAAGGATATGTGAGTGAGTGAGTGAAACAAACCAAGCGTTTCACTTCTGACCCTGGAAAGGGTTATCTTAGGGCTGCTGCTGGACTTTGGAAAACCAACCAGCCGTGAGAATCTCGGTCCTCCAGATGGGGAAACCGAGCCCTATGTCCCCCTGTGAGTTGGAGTCCCTCCAGGTAACTGGGCTGGGGACATGTCTGGAGCAGCTCCTGCCCCATCCATGGCAATGACCTTTGAGGCGCAGTAAGGAAGGAGCTTGTTTGACGGGTGGTTCTTTCCTCTTTTTCCCTTCCCCTCCTCTTGGTCACCATCCCGAAGGTAAAAAGTTCATGCGGGCGGCCATCCGTCGCGGGCTGTCAGTGGCTCATGTAATCTCTCTGTGGTTTTATTACTTAAAAACGACACGGCGTCTGGGCTGGGGAATTTTCCAAGGTGTTCGAGGCTGCCACGGGCCCCATTTATATTGTGCCGGAGTTTTCTTCCCAGTCTCCTTGAGACAAGTGACCAGCGGGCCCCGCTGTGAAGGCCATATCAGTCATTTGGCAAGGGGAGCCGGGCTGTGAATTATCAGGGGAAGGCGCAGTGGGGAGTGTGGGCCGGGGGCGCGGGGTTACAGTAAACATGTCCCAGGAATGTGTCCCCCATCACTCACGGGCAGATAGCAGATCTCGGCACACACTCGGCCCCTATCTCTAAATCTCAGCCTGACCTGTGAGGGAGATGGAGGTGACTTTCCGGGGAGTCTGTCTGCAGGGGAACTTGGACGAGAAGTTATGGCAGGCTGGGCCACATGTGCCTACCAGGCGGGGCGGCGCGGCGCCTGTTCCCAGCGGCCGCCAGGAAACCGCTGACCGCTGGTTAATTAATTTAATCATCAGTTTATACTTTCACTCCACAAAAAATTATTATCGGGCATCAGCTATGTAAAGAGGAAGCACATTTTGGATTTCTTACAAAATGCAAAGTGAGGGTCTTTGTTTTAGGGGACAACGGGGCCCTACAGTCAGGATGCTGTCATCCCCTCTCTGTGGGCCCTGCTCACCTTGCCCCAGTTTGAGTGCCGACTCGTCCTCTTGTTCTGTCTGGGGCTGAGAGGCTCACCAGAGGTCATGGGAAAGGTGACCATGCCCAGGAGGGGGCAGCTGCCCTGCCTCGGTGGGCCTCTTCCCCAGGAAGCTGCTGGGTGCCAGGCTCTGCACTGGGCACTCATACCCCAGCTCATCAAACTCTACAACAGCCCCACGTCATGAGCATCATGGCCACCCCGTTCTACAGATGACACAGCCGGGCAGCAAGGCTGAGGAATTGTCCAAGGTCACCCAGTGGGTTGATGCTAGAATTTGACCTTGTGCTTGGGTTTGTCTGCCGCTAACGTCCCGTGGGAGGTGGGTTCTGGCTGCTGCTGAGGACCCTGAGCGCTTCCTGGTAACAAGTGACACATTCACCTGCCACTGAGATCTGGACATTGGTGTCCCACCTGATGCTCCAGCCCACCTCTCCATCTAGCTCACGGTAAGAGGCCAATACTCTGGCACAGGACAGAGACTGGGGACAGAAAAGGGTCTTTGAAAATTAGACGGAGGGCAGAGAAGGGAAGAATGAGGCGTACGGGGCAGGGTGGGGGCTGAGCGGAGGCAGAGGTGGGGGAAGCCCGGGAGTTTAGACAGACGAGGAGATGGGGACCCTTCCTTCGTCTCATCGCCTATCTTTGTGCCTTTGTGTCTTTTCCCCTCTCACCTGCCTTTGGTCTCTCTCCGCCTCTCACTCCTTTTTTCCTGAACTTCTGGGCTCCCAACAGTGCAGCTGTGTGGTCTCTGGCAGATGACTTCACCCCTGCTGAGACTCAGTCTCCTCACCTGGAAAGCGGGGACTTGGGCACCTGGTGCTGCAGGAGTCCACCTTGGGGGCAGGGTATCTACTGCCTTGTTCACTGGGACTTTGCTGATTGGAGCGCTGACAGTCCCCCATTCTGGGCAGTCAGCCCCTCAGTCCCTGTTCTCTGAGCCCCCAGCACACGGCACTCCCTGCTGTCTCTTCCTCCTCAGGGGCTCCTTGGTTCTTCTTTCTCTTCCCTTGTGTCTGCCTTCTTCACTCCAATCTCCCTCCCCATTCCCCTGCCGGTCCCCTTACCACCTGGTCCCAGACTCAAACTCCTTTCCACGTCTCTGGAAGATTCTTCCCTCTTCTTCATCTCTCTGTCTCTTTCTGCCCCATCCCAGCCCCTTCCTGCCCTGCGCACCCTGCTTCTCCTTTCTCGGCCCTCTTCCTCATTTCCAGGGACTTGCTTTGGGCCCCAGTCCCTGTCCTGTGCCAGAGTGTCCTCCCCCTTACCATGGGCTAGAGGGCCAGATGGGGACACCCACATTTCCTCACAGCAACCCTGAGATCTTGACCTGAGCCCTGAGACCCAACTGAGGGTCCTGAGGGCAGGTTCAGGGTCAGCCAGAGGGGCAGGATGGGAGGGAGCTCACCTGCCCGGAAGGCGGCCCGCACACCTGTCCTGCAGCTGCCGTCAGCCTGTCGGTGCTCGGACAAGGGCCGACTTTTCAAAGATGATTTATAGGCTGATACCTCATTGCACATGGTAATAGCTTGTGCTTAAATAATAATAAGCTTGATTGCCGTGCAGTCGTTAAACTTTTCTCGTCCAGCCTCACTGACCGTTCTGTGTGGTTTGGAAGAAGCGGGGAGACGGAGCCGGGTCATTATCCCGGACCTGAAATGAGAGTTAATCTCTAATGAAGGTATAATTTTATTCCAATGATTTTACATTTAATTAACTAAAGCTACAAGTAATTTGAAATTATACAGTGATGGGGCCTCACTTTGGGGATCACAGAGGGCAGAGTAGGGGTACTGAGGGTGGGCGTGGGGGCCAGGGAGGAGGGGTACACAGAGAGAGGGTTAAAGGGAAGGGGACCCTGTGTCCATCAGCGGCTGGGGTCCAGGCCCTGGGTCAGCACCTAAGGCCAGTTACCTCTTTTTTTTTAATATGACGTTTTGTCATCACTGAGAGAGCGAGCGGGGGGAGGGGGGGAGGGAGAGAGAGAAACATGATTCAATGCCTCCCACACGTGCCCTAACTGGGGATCGAACCTGCAACCTAGACATGTGCCCTGACCTGGGATTGAACCCACAACCTTTCAGTGTACAGGACGATGCCCCCACCACCTGAGCCACGCGGGCAGGGCTAAGCCAGTTACCTCTTGAATCCTCATCTGAACCTTTGCGGCAGGATGCCCTGTTGTGTCCACTTTACAGGTGGGAAAGGAAGGCTCAGAGAGATGGAGTGGAGGCTGCATCCGGGTCTGCCCTCCCCATCCTGTTCTGGAAAAAGCACATCCGTCCACCCAGCCCCTCCTTCCCCTACTCCATCCTATGAGGCAGCCGAGCTGTTCTCGGTCCTGACCCTAGAACTTGGGCAGGAGAGCATCAGGCAGAGAGGCCCTTCGATGGCCGCAGGGTAAGACTTGCCTTCCTTTCTTATCTGATTTTATGTACACTCAGGAAGGGGCGCACATCCGAAGTGGACAGCTGGGTTATGAAACCCTACACATGCTCACACCCCCATGTAACCATCACCCCGGACAAGCGCCTGGCAGGCTCTCTCCTTCCTCTCCCCTGCCAGACCGTCCTCAGAGAGTGATTCGGGTTCTCTGTCACCGTCACCTAGTGTCACTCTTTTTGGACGACATGTAATAATTAAACAGCTGTATCCTTCTGCCTGGCTTCTTTCTTTTGGTAGTATGCTTCGAAAACTATCCAAGGTGTTGCGTGCGGCAGCGGTCCGTTCCTCATCATTACTGTGTAGGACGGACTCACTGTGTGAACTTGCCATGATTTCCTGATTCTCTTCTTGGCAGGTGTTTACCTTGTCCCCAGGTTCGGGCTATTCCAGACACTGCTGTTGGGAACATTCTCGTGCTGTCTTTGTTGGGGACAAACACTCATTTCTTCTGGGGTGATGTCCAGAGCAGACTTTCTCGGTTCTCTTGGTCTCTCTCTAGCGTTAGCACACGATGCCAGTGTGCCGAGGTGGCCGTACTGACCTCGAGTCCTCAGCCAAGGTCAGGTTTCTCCGCCTTCTCTCCAACATTTGGTGTCTTCAGTTCTTTCATTTGAGCCATCTGGGTGGGGCTGCAGGGTGTCACTAACTCTTCCTGATGGCTGGTGAAGCTGGGTGACTTTTCTAGGCTCAGTCATCATTTGGTTGTCTTTTTCTGTGACAGGCTGGTTCAAATCTTTTGACTATATTTTAAAAAATCAGGTTGTCCACTTTTTCTTACTGCTTCCCAGGAGTTCTTTATTCTGAGGCTTACTTCTTCGTTCTCTTAATGGTACTTTTTGGTGACTAGGGGCTCTTCATTTTAATGAAGTTGGAAGTAAAGATTTAAGTGTAGAGCCCCAAAACTGAGTGTTGGCCATGTTTTCTGCTCTGCACACCGGCCAGACCCCAGCAGAGGAGAAATCTGCATTTGGGGAGCGGTAAAAGAAGCTGCCTTCCGCATCTCGGGTTCCAGCTGCTCCTGGGCCTGGCTCTGTTCCTGCCCTCCTGTGGCCTGGATATTCCATTCCTCCTTCAGCCCCCCGATATCCTTGATTCCGGCATCCTTCCTATAAAATCCCCTCTTAGTTTGCTCTTATTTAAGCTGAAGTTTCTTTGTGTGCAACCCACTGATCCCCATTTCACAGAGGAGAAAACTGAGGCTTAATGTCCTACCTTGCTAAGTCTTGGGGTTGAGATTCAGGTCCCAGCCTAGCTCAGTAGGAGGGTGGCCCAGGCGACCCTGCAAGAGTTTGGGGACAAGGGAGAGAGTTTAGAGTTTGCGATGAGAAGGCAGAGTGACAGACTGAGGGGCCGGTCAGAGGGAAATGGGGCTGGGGTAGAGGCAGCAGGCTGGGCGAGGGGAGGCCTGGGAGGACTGGGAGGACTGGAGTGAGGGCTCAGCAGGTGTGACCTTGCTCAGTTTCCAGGTGAGCCTGATCTTGGTCTCTAGGCAGATCTAGACCCTGGCCACCATCATGCCCACCCCCTTGCCTCTGGACTTAGTCCAGTTGAGGCAGGTGGGGCGGGTTCATGTGCTGGGGAAGAGTTCCCAAGACTATGTCTCCTTGCCCCTGGGGGAAAGGAGCTGAGACAGGGTGTGTGTTGGCGATGGGTGGTTGGGGGTGTCCTGGCCTTCCAGCCTCCTTGGGCAGGGAGTGTGTGTGCACATGTGTGTGCACACAAGGCTGATGAGACAGTTTCCCTGGGCTCTAGTGCACAGCCTGCTGAAGGCCAGGTGGGGCCTGGAGAAAATAACCCTCAAAGGGCAGCCATGTGCAGTGAGCACCCTCTGCCCCACCCAGTGAGGCAGGGACTGCCAGCTTTGGGTCTCCCTCTCCGTCCTTCTCTCCCCCTACATATACACATGCATGCACATACACACAGATGTGCCCACAAGTTCGTAGAAACAGGCAGAGACACACGGAGACACATGGGAATGGGGATCCAAAGCCTCAGAATTGCCCAGAGAGTTGCACCAGTGCCCAAGCTTCACGAGAAGCAGGTAGCCTTTGGGCCTCAGCAGCAGTCACCTCAAATGGTCCTCAGGGCGTCATTGAGTCTTCAGAAGCCCCCCCCCCCCCCCCCCCCCCCCCGCCTTCTGGGACATAGGCATTAACTATGAGCTGCATTTTACAGAGGAGGAGACTGACGCTCAGAGAGTCACACTAGGCCTCTGAGATTCTAAACTCTGGCATCTCCGTTGCTACTTCTATCCCATGTCACATACCTAGAGACTTAGCTACCCACCCAGAAATACAAACACAGGGATAGGGCCATGGGCAGGCGGTGTGGTTGCCAGCCTTACACATACAGGCAAGCGCTCCCGCAGCCCACAGACTGGGACACACGTGCACCCACTTGGAGGGGGGGACAGGGAGGCTTGGGCAGGAAGGCTCCAGAAGGCCCCAGAATGCCCTGCTGCCCTCCACCCGGGAGGCCCTGAATTCGTTGTCTCTGACTTTCCAGGCTCAAGGTTTCTGCCAAGGTCATCCTGTCCATGCGTTGTCTGCATGTGACCCTTTCCAGACCACAGAGCTCCCTCATCTCCATGGCCACCTGCAGCCAGGCAGATAAGAGTCTAGCCTGTATTCCTCTAACGCCTGTCCCGGCCTCTGCCGTCCCGTTGGACGGACAGACTGGTGGCAACCCTGCCAGGCCACTTGGCCTTGGCCTCCATGCAGGGACGGAGTGCGCTGTGCAGGGGCCGGCAGTCCTCTGCCTCTCTGTCTATGGGGCTGCGTGCACAGGGGTGTGTGTGAGTGCGCGGGCCGATGCCTGTGCGGGGGTGCGTGTCTAAGGCTGTCTGTGTGTCAGAGGCACACGTGTAACATCTGTGCTTTTAGGCTGTGCTCAGTCAGATTTCTCCAGTAATGGGGGTGCCTGAGGTTGCTGATTAGGGAGTAAAGGGTGGGGAGAAGCTGGACCACAGAGGACCCTGGGCCCTTTCGCCGTGCGTGTGTAGTTCTGTGTGTGTGCATGTGTGAAGCTGGAGGACAGGGGATACGTCCTGCCCTCTTGGAGTGGAGCTTTTGAAATGCTGTGATCCTGCCTTCTGTCCCTGCCCCCAGGGGCTGCATCAGCCAACAGGTGTGTCCGGCAAGGCCTCCGCACTAAGGAAATGGGGACACCCTTCAACCCTGCCTGCCCCCGTCCCTCTGGGGCACCATTGTTTTCACAACCTTGAGGCCTCATGTGTGACTCCCAGGCAGTGGCCTCTTCTTCCTCCTTCCCTCCTGCCAAGCCCAGTTTGGGGTGAGGTTCGGTGGGGGGTGTGCATGTTGGGTGGTGAGGATGGGGTGTGGGACACATCTCATTCAGTGGGGGGCAGCTGCAGAGGCTGTCTCCTGTGGAGCAGTGTCCAAGGAGGGTACAAGGCTGGGGACCTGCTGTATTTGCAGGAGCTCTGGGAGGGAGGGGCCCCAGGATGGAGGCAGGTGGTGCAGGGAGGGGAGGAGCAAGGAGGACCGTGTAGCAGGGCCACTGGCCAGGCCCTGGTTCATGCTCCAGCTCTGCGTCCCTGCCTTGGTCACCTGCGGCTCCCAGCCTTTGTTTCCGCGTCTGTAAACCAGGGCTAACAACACCAACGGCCCTACAGGACTGCTCTGAGGCCTTCCTGAGATAGCAGTCTCCCCGTGCTCCGTGAGGACAGACCAGCCTGGGCCTCCATCCGGGGTGGGGAATGTGCTCCCCCCGCACCAGCCTCCAGGGCGGAGGTGTCGCCCTGTAATTATCTTTCAGGGCACAGACCCCCATGGCATGTGTGGCAATTTTATGACTCTAGGAGATTAGCTCCTTAAAGAAGAAACTTGTCCTCCCTGGCCCGGTGGGGGACAGCTTGCCAGGGCAGGCTGTGTGCTGAAGGGGCCATGAGCGATGCTTTATGGGGCCTGTGAAAGCTGCTGACCCCACTCCTGTACCTAACGAGATGAGTGGGCCCGGGCAGCTTCTAGCAGCCTGAGCTCCAGCTGAGCCCAGCTGACCCGAGAGGGGACAGGGACGGGTCTCATCTCTGCAGGAAACCCTGGGTGAGGGGTGTGGAGGGGGGAGTGAGGAGGCTGACCCCCTTCCCCACACCCCGTGGGCAGGAGGCCTGGGTGCAGACCGTGCCCAGGTAGGGTGGAGTGTGGAGCAGAATCAGACAGACCGGGGCCCAGGGTATCTTAGACCATCTGTTTCTTGCCCTGGGCCTCAGTTTCCTCACCTGTGGAAATTATAATCCACACATGTGGGTTGTGCTGAGGTTAGAGAGGAAGAACGAGGAAAAGAACCTGGTACCCAGAACAAGTGCCCCAGTGGGGCACGATAGCTCGGCACCCCCAGGATGTCCCTGCTTGGTCGTCAGCCTAGGTTCCTTTTGGGTTGGAGCCCCTGCTCCCAGCAGGGGCCAGCTCCAGTGTGCTTGACTGGGGGACAGGTGGGCTCGGACAGGAGGCCTCCCTTCTCCCTTGAGTTGGTCACCAGAGCTGGCGCGTGGCCCGGGAAGCCTGCTGTCTGCCTTCGAGGGTACTTCCTTCAACAGAGCAGAAGCTCTGCTTGTCAAGAATGGCGAGGAACATCAGGGGCGGGGACAGTGGACAGCGGCCCGCAGCCCAGATCCATGTCCCATGTCCCATGTCCCATGTGACCACAAGTACCCACACTCAGACCAGGTGCCCAGCCCGGGTGGAGGCCTCCCCTGGGCAGGTAGGGGTGCTGCTCTGGGGACTCCGTCTCTTGGTTTGCTAAGTGGGGACCTCTCTGCCAGGGTAGGATGCTGTCCTTCCTTCATCCCCTCAGCCACGCTTGTCCCTCCATTCCTCTGTCCAGAATCTCGCTCTCTCCTTCAGCAGATGTCCCTCAGATACGCCCTCATTCCACATTGGCCCCAGTCCTTGCCACGACCTGTCCAGAAGGGGGGATGCCCCTTTTTCACAGAAGAAACTGAGGTGCGAGAGGTCGGACTCCTTGCCCAAGGCCACTGTGACTAAACTGCTGGTCCAGATCTCCAACCCTGTCTGGCTCCACAGCCCTTTCAGGGCCCCTGTGTCCTGGGTGCCCCCTGCAGGTCTGGGCTGGAATAGCAAGGAAAGTGGGAGTGTGGGCATGTCTCAAACACTAAGGATCTGCCTTGCTGGCTCTGTCCTTGCAACTCAGTCTGCCTCAGTTTCCCTGCCCGGCACTCCAGGGCTGCATGGTGGCCAGATCTGAACAGACACCCTCACTCCATTTCCCCCTCTCTCTCCCCCTCCCCTCCCTGCCTCCACGGACCTTCCAATCCTGCTGCTGCTTCTAGCCATGTGGTCTTGTGCAAGTCCCTTCTCCCCTCCAGTCTGTTCCCTCATCTGTAAAATGAAACAGAGGGTCTCCATGGGGGGGAGCACATGGGGCCCAGGGAGGGGCATACACAAAAAGATACAGGAGACATCTCCCCAGACTCATTCCCCCTCCCCACCATAGTTTCAACTGTGCCCCCGCCCCCCCACAGCTTCCTCCGAGTCTGTTTAATCAAAGTCTGAGCAGCCCTCAGACCAATAACAACATAGGAGAGATCCCACCTTGGGGGCTGGCCCTCTTCCCTCCTGCTCCCCAGCTCTACTTCTGGGGTGACAATTCCTCACTTCCCACAGGGTGTGTGGGAGGACCTAGTGACACACCACAGGGAAGCATTTAGCACAGGGAATGGCACAGAGCAGGCCTTCAGCCCAGGAGAGTTCCCTTCCTGGACCCCAGCAGAGGCTCAGGTCCCCAGATGCCCCCCCGCCCGCTGGGGGAGGCAGTGCCATTCAGGGGAGAGAGGTTGGGGTTCATTATTCCACAATGTGGCTTCTTTGCCAGGCACTGCTCAGCAGCTGGATCTGCACCCCAATGGGGTCTGCTTAGGAATCTGGGCGGTCCTAGGGCTCCTATAACATCCTTTTTCTTCTGGGGACAAGGCCCTCGGGGATGTCTGTGTGCACTAGTGGGGAGGGCAGTGGGGGCAGCCAGTCTCAGGGCCTTCCCGCTATGGCTTGAACCTACCTGCCCTCTCCCAGGCAGGCCCCCTGTGCCCCAGTCAGTCACCGCCAACCACCTGGTTCCCGCCAGGTGGGGCACGGACAATCCGGGACATGTCTAGTAGGGCTGAACACCTCCTGCGGGCAGCAGAGCGCAGTGGTTCTGGTGCCCGGGTAGGCCTGTGTTCAAATCCCAGCACTGGCTTCCTCCCTGTGTGACCTTGGACAAGTTGTTTAACCTCTCTGGGCCTTGCACATCTGGAATTTGTTTCTCACTGATCATGCAAGTACCTCTACTGCCCCTACCCAACAGGTAAAGAAAGGGGGCTCTGAACACCTGATTCCAGAGGGCTCTGCTTGCCTGCTCAACCCTGGCCTCCTAACCAGAGGCCGAAGGGCTCCATGAGAGGAGGGGTCTCTTACTTGGTGGGAAGTATATTGGACAGAGCCAGGGGAGATTGGGGGTCTGGTCTGGCTGTCCCTCGAAGCTCTGGTGAACCCTGGCCTCACCAGAGACCCAACTGCACGAAAACTCCAATTAAAGGTAATTCCCCTTTTTCCTACCTTGAAATTTCTATTGATTTCCTCCCTAAATAGAAATTCCCATTGATTCCTTGTCTGTTCAGATTAGTGTCCTCGGCTATGGCCTTCTGTGCATAATATCTTCCCTCTCCCGCCCAGACCCCAGTAACTCTCCCCAAGGTGACCCTGCCACCACCGGCTTGGCTGGGCCCATCTCCGCAGCTGGTGTGGGGAACCGAGGGCGGGAAGAGGCGGTGGACGGGGCCCTGGCCCCCTCTGACCGCCCATCACCCTACTTCCACCCCAGATGGAGATGAGGGGAGTGAAGATAGAGATGTCACTACACTTGGCCTCGGATCCACCTTGCTGGATCCACCTGTGCTCAGGAGCCATTAGCCCATTGCTCATGTGGGAAGCTGAGCCCCAGAGGCATTGTTGCCAGGAAACAGCCTCCTACGTGTGAGAAGTAAGGGCCAGTCCGTGTGAGAAGTAAGGGCCAGTCCGGTGGCCCCAGGAGGAAAGCCCCGACCCCTCCCAGGCTTCCCTGCTCATACTGGCCCACAGGAGCTGCTTGTCAAGTTTCCAGGGACTTTGTGAGCTGGCTGATGTTGCTTTGGTAGCTTGAAATCAGCCATGGTGGGAGAATTTACATCATTTCTGTCGGCAAATGCTGCAAGTCCGGGCCTCTTTCCCCTCCTCCATCCCAATTATTAAAGAGCCAGGTGTGAAGAATTGACCAGCACACCACTGGCCCAAACTCATTCTGTTGCTGGTCTCATTCCCATCCAGGAGCACTGGGCGGCTCCAGTTTTCTGAACAGTGGCCCCCTCTACACCTCCCAGCCTCTGCCCGTGCTGCTCCCTCTGCCTAGAATGTCCTCCCCATTCCCTGGGCTGGGCATGGGGCTTCAAAAGTAAGGAAGACAGACAGGTTTCCACCCTTATGGAGCTTAGAGCCAGGGGGATTGGCCTCAGAGCCAGCTGGGTCACTCAGGAGCTCGGTGCATTTGAGCAAGTCCTTATGTTCCTGGGCCCTTTGTCACTGCTCTATGCAATGTGTCTGAACAACCCGAATTGCGGTGACCCTGCTGTTGGGGAGCAGGACCAAACTTGGTGTTAGCTGGCTGAATACTCTTGACATCCCTGTGAGGAGGTGCTAATGCTATCCTCATTGGGCCTATGAGGAAGATGAGGCACAGAGAGGGGCAGGAGTATACCCAAGGTCACACAGCTCAAGGTGAGGGCCTGGGTGTGACTCTCCTGCGTTCCCAGTGTCCAGTGCGGGGCCAGGCACTGGGGTGGCAGCAGAAAAATGCAGAGCCATGACTTCTGATCAGGAGAGCAGTGGACACCCAGGGCCTCCCCAGCCACACCGACACCCATGCCAACACCCGGGGTCCATGGTGCTCGCCTCCCAACCCCACCCTACCTCTTACTCTAGGCTGGGTTGGCTCTGCTGCATGCAATAACTACAACCTGTCTGTTTCTCTACCTGTCCTCCTGCTGGAACCTGGAAGTGACCCCAGCTTATACTGACAGGAAGTAAAGGAAAGAGAATGGTGGTTAAAAAAAACCCGGTTTCCTGTGTGTCTACTGTGTGTCTGGCGCTGGACAGCTGCCGCCGTTATGAACATCTCCACGTTCCCACAACATGAGAACTGCTGAGCCCAGGGGTCCACCTGGACCGCCAGGCCAGGGAACTGACGTGGCTAGGGCCACACGAAAAGTCATTTCCTGGCTGGGCTTTGAGTAGGGCCTGCCTGATGTTGTCCTCTGCATCCCTGGTGTCACACAATGTAACGTCAGAGGCAAAAGCCCTGAGGTCCCTCTGACCAGAGCTCAAAACCTGCTCTGCTGCTTCCTGTGCCTCCTCTGTGTGACCTGGACAAGCAGAGCCCCTTCTCTGAGCCCCAGCGTCCCCACCGCTGTGAAAATGCGGGTGATCATAACAAACGCTTGGCAGGACCAGAATCCAGCCAGGTCTGGCTGGTCAGCCTCTCACACTGCCCATTGCACGTACTGCGGGACGGCTGTTGTGGCCACTTTGCCTGGCACAGCCCGGGCCCCGCCCTGGTCCCGCCCACCCGGAGTTCTGGCTGCAAGTGGATTGACCTCCCAGAAACTTGGACCTTAGTTCTCATCCCCGACCTGGTCCAACCTCACACACACTTGGACCCTCTTCTGTCTTGGGTGGAATCTGCCCAGACTGGTCATGACCTTAGAAGTTCCAAATTGCGCTCAGTTGAACAGCCCCCCGGTCCCTCCTGTTGTTCACGGTTGGTTCAGGATTCCTGGTCTCTGCCCCTGTGGGACTTCAGGCCAGTTACTGAGCCTCAGTTCCCACATCTGTGAAGCGGGACTGGCAGTGCCCCCTGGCTCACACCTGGGGCCTGGGGAAGGTGCGTCCCACAGGGTTCTCAGCAGAGGCTCTGCCATGGCCACTGGGCCCAGGCCCAGATCCTTGGGGTAGCGTGTTCATGACTGTACTAGGATCGATATTTATGGGGTGGTGAGGATTTTCCGTGCACTGCTCCTTGTGCCTTCCAGCAACCCCACAAGGCCGGGTCTGTTACTATCCACGGGCAGCCGCCAAGGGCTGGCGGGGGGCAGGGAGGGGGTTGTCTGGGCAGACTCA
>VMDR010002514.1:85000-90141 GCA_007922815.1 Macrotus californicus
TCCCCTACATGCACACACCAGGGTGAGCACTGGTGCACACCACAGGTAGACAGGTGTGTCCATGACCAGAGGCACATGCCTCATGTGCATGAGAGCACACAGATGTGCAAAAGGCAGCCCTGTGTGACACACATCTACACACGCACGTGTGCTCATGCACCTGCACACGTATGTCCCCATGTCTGTGTATGCACTTGAGCAGGCCCTCCATGCACCCATGCAGGGGCATGTGCACATGAGGCCTACAGTGCACACCTGTTTACACACACAGAGGTGTGCACACAGCCGTGCACACCGGCAGGCACAGGGGTGAACCGTGGGCAGTGCTGGCTGAGAATGCATCTGATCTCCCTCACCCCTTGCTTTTCACTTTCTCACAAATCTCAACACCCTGGGGCTGAGGTCTCTGGGGGGGCTTCCGTGTTTGCCCATGTGGGGTGGGCAGGTGAACCCTGAGCCTTGGCTGGGTCGGGCTGCTTTCCACCTGGGAGGGGCTGGGGAGGGAAGAGGGCCCTGAGCCTGAGGCTGGAGCCCAACAAAGCCCCCAGTCCACAGGCCCGTGACTCTTCCACTTCACAGCTGAGGAAAAGGCATGGGCAGAATGGCTGGCATGTGCTCAGAGCCTCATGCTCCTAGTGCCCCTCCCTTCCTCCTTCCCCTGGAATCTGCCCTCCCTAGCATGGGTGGTCAGCAGAAAACATGAATGTCTTTGGGCCAGTGGGGGTGGGGAGAAGAGATGACCACTCCCCATGGCTCCTTGGAGTGAAAACCAAGCCTTCCAGTTGGCATATTTTGGTGGTGGGGTCACTTGGCCCCCAAGGCTGCATTGTAAGCTGTGGTTCCTCCAGATGGGATGCTGGGGGGTGAGGAGCCACTCACTGGTCCAGGTGAAAATGATTGTGTCGCCTTGAGAAACAGGGACCTCTTGAGTGTGGGTTCTGCCCAGACCCTTCTGGCAAGGCAGCTGCTGGGAGGGAAGCCGAAGGGAAACGGGGGTGGGGCAGGAGAGTGTACTGCCTGCATCCTGGGGAAACCCCATAGGAGTTATTTCATGCCTATGTGATGAGGAGAGTCCCCAGCAAGTTGCAACAAGTGTGGCTCTTTCCTCGGGCTTTGCAAAGGGCTGTCTCATCTGCCCTCTCCCAGGGTCACCTTTAGCAAAGAGGAAGCAGAGTGGGGAGGAAAATGCAGCTTGTTGAGGCAGAGGGACCTCCTTTGGAATCTGATCCCTGTGTGACCCTGAACAAGTCACTTGCCCTCTCTGTTCCCCAGTATTCTCCTCTGGAAAATGGCAACAATTGAGGCACCAGACCTAAAGGATTATTCTCAGGATTCAATCAGATCATGCAGGGAAAGGGCCCAGCACAGTCCTGGCCCTGCGCAAGCTCAGTGCAGGGTGGCTTCTGTGACAGTCATGAGAATTGCTCTCCGGGGTTGACATTCACCACCCCTCCAAGAGGTGCATTGCTAATCCCAGAAGGCGGCACTCCCTTCCTCATTTTCAGGTTCCTCCTTTGTGAACTGGGATTAATCTCACCCCCTTTGAGATCTGTCCCTTCATCCTTGAGTGTGGCCCTGGCAGGGGTGGAACAGAGGGCAGCTGACCATTGACCCCGGGAGCAAGCCAACATCATTTTCCTGGGAACTGGGAGTTTGCGTTTGCGTCGAAGTCTCTGGCCGGCCTCTGCCGGGCGTGCGAAATTGTGTGGAGTCAAGGCCGGGCCAGGTGTGCAGAGAGGGACAGGTGCAGCAGAAACCCCGAGAGAAAACAGCTGGCAGGCTGGTCCCTGGTACTGGGCCCTTTCCCTCAGGCCCTTCTTCCACGTGTGGTCCAGCTGCGGGTCCCACCATGGCCTGGGCTCTGCCAACCCCCCCCCGCCGACCCAGTCCCCAACACACGGGCAGTCTTTCCTTGCCTCACTCTGTGGGTTGTGTTCCTTGTAACCAAATGATGCCTGACTAAGGATGGCAAAGTGGGTTCATGTCTGCAGGCAACATGTTTGTTAAGCCCCTACTGTGTGCCAGGCAATGGGATGGGCGTTGGGATCCAGCAGTGACAAGATAAAACCCGGTCCCTGCCTTCTGACTAGGGAGGCAGAATTTGAACATGTGTCCAATCGCCGTGGAGTAACGGGTTCCGAGAGCTGTGAGGGAAGAGCTGGGCACCGCAGGGACTGACATGGGCCCGGTCCAGTACAGTCCTGGCTGGTCAGGCAAGGGCTCTCATGAGTATTCCAGGGTGAACTCCAGGCAGGGACACTGTGTTATGACCCACTACTGGTCACAGTACAGTGATGGTCAGTCAGCCAGCCAGTAAACGGCCCAGGTGACTTGGGGACCCAGGGTGCCAGCCTCCTTTGTCCCATGAGGCTGCCTACATGCTGGGGCTGGGGCACCAAGCAGCACAGGATCATGAGGCTTTGGGGAGGCTGAGATTGGACTCTGGGATGTCCTGTGCTCAGACCGAACCATCCACTGCTGACCCAGCATCTGGGCAAACTGGGCGATCACAAGCTTCACAGCCAACAGGGCACTTGTTCCGCGAGTGGAGGGTCAGCCCGTGTCGGCTGTGAAGTCTGGCTCGGGATGGGGCGTGGCACAGGTGGCTTCCTAAGCCTCCTGGGAAGGAGGTAGGTGGGAGCATCTGGACTAGGGGAAGGGGCAACACCATTGTTAGCTTCAAAGACAGGACGACTGTTACGAACACTACTGCTGATGATGCGCACAGCTACGCTGCTCTGAGCGCCTGTTAGTAGGAGGCACGGTGTTAAGGCTTCATACACATGACCTCCATGGATCCACACAGAAACTGTGTCATGTCCCATTTTACAGATGAGCAAACAGAGGTCCAAGTTCAGTGTTATAGTCTGTGATAACCATTGATAATTGTTCAGCAAGTCTTCACCCCACTCCCATCATGGATGGAGTGTAATCCCCGCCCTGCTGATGTTGAACTTGGCCATGGGACTTGCTTTGGCCAATGGAACGTTCGTGGACATGCCGTGAGCAGTGGCCTTGCATGTGCTGTATGGCTGCACTTGACTCTTGTTCTTCTGCCATTTTCATGGGAACGTGCCCTGCGTAGCTGCTGGTCCCAGAGAAGAGACCTGTGGGTCAAACCTGAACCTGGCCTTCAGCCTGAAGCAGAGTCCGTTAACCAAGCTCTGCCTAGATCAGCGCAACCATAGCAACGGCAGGCCCGTGAGTGTGACAGCAGGCTTATTGCTGTAAGTGACTGGAAGTACTTGTTATGCAGCACGTCTGTGGCCACAGCTGATGAATACACCAGTAGCGGCAAATCTGAGATGTAAACTGAGGGGTTTTGAGCAGAAACTGCAAACTTAACCCCTATACTCTGCAGCCTGTCAAGTTAGAAATCACAGGTGAAGTTTTACCAGAACACAAGGCCCTTCATCAACATACCATATGAAACTGTTATTAATATTTGTGTTGTCGTTACAGCATCTCTGAAGAGCCAAGGACACCCGAGCACCCACGGGGCACTGGCAGTGCTGGAGGATGTGGTGCCTGTCCCCTTCTGGATTCTCCTGCAGCAGGGCTGGAGTTCTGTGTTGGTGGCTAGGCGTCTGAGCTGCCACCACCCCTGTAGCACCCCTGCAGGGACCAGGAGCCAAAGGGGAGCACGGGCTGTGCAGTCAGACAGATCTTGGCTGGCATCCCAGCCCGCCTCAGGCTGGCGGTGGCCCTTGGCCTCTCTCCAGTCCCGTGAAATGGGGCTGAAAGTTGAAGTTCCCTTGCATGGCTGTGGTGCAGAGCAAATACAATCGCTACTGAGGACGTTTAGCAACCAAGCAAGAACATACTCCCAAGAACACAGAGGCCAGGGAGCCGAGGGGACTGGTTCTTGAAGCCCGTGGGAAATGCCTCCAGGGGACACCCCAAGCACTTTGGGAGAACTGGAGGCCGTCAGTAGTGCAGGGGAGGGCCAGAGACACTGGCTGCTCTGTGGATGTTGTGGTGGCTCCACAGTGACCCTGGGGATGGCCTCTTTCAGGTCCAGGAAAGTTGGCCAGTGCACCTGAATTTGTCCCTGACAGGCAGGGCCGAGCAGGTCCTCCCCAGCACCCTGGTCACCCCGCTTCAATGGGGCTGAGGCTGCCTGGCCAACAGAAGTCACTGGAAGTGCCTGGTCCAGCCTGAGGCCCAGGGTCCCCTGCTTACCCCAAACTCTCATGCCAGCTCCCCAGCCCAACTTCTAGGAATCCTCAAGTCTCCCTGATTGACTTGCTTTGTCCTGTTTGAGCAATAACAAGGTCACAAGGCCCTGACCTCCCTTCACCACACTGTGCCCCGCCCTCAGCTCCGCCCCTGACTTTCACATCTTAGTTTCAAGTCACTTCCCCCAGAGACCCTCCCCAGCTCTCCCAGACTGGTGTACCCCAACAGAGCTCCTGTCTTTCCTGCTACTCTCTCCCCAGCCCAGGCCTCTCTCCACCATTGCCAATCAGGCCCTTTCTTACTATGGTGGGGATGACTTCCACCTGGCCCACAGAGGGACAGACGCAAAGGAAGAAAGAGAACATTTGGGTCACCTGCCATCGCCAGGTGCTGTATGCCCATAACCTCATCTTGTCCGCACCAAACGCTGGCTGTTGGGGTGATTATCCCCATTTAGCAGATGTGGAGACTGAGGCTCAGGGAGACCAACCCAGGTCTGCCTGACACTGAAGTCTGCTCCCCCAGCAGCTCTCCCTGCTGGGACCTTGGCCCCCTGTGCCCTGAGGCACCACTTGCCCCCTCTCTTAATTGTCGTTCAACTACTTGTGATATTTTGGTACCAATTAATATTGATTTTACAATTGGTTTACGGAGATGTTGTTTTATTACTAATATATTTAATGTGCAAATCAATAAGAACACTTGCTTGGCCCTCTCCCTGGAAGGTAATAAAATCAAATATCTCAGGGGTAAAACGCTATCTGATCGTGAATGGCAAAGCAGACACTTAATGTAATAGTTAAAGACTAGGCCCAGGGCTTGACGGAGCCCACCTGGCACCCACCCCCAGCTTTCAGGGCTGCCAGGGAGGGGCACCTGAGCTCCAGACCTGCTGGAGATGCCATGGTGGGGGTCCCACGGGCTTTTGGAGGAGGGGCTGGGACTTAGGGAGACAGGACATT
>VMDR010002515.1:0-90118 GCA_007922815.1 Macrotus californicus
ATCTGCTATCACTGTTCCTATTTTGCATTGTTTTGAAGGTCTGGATAGTACAATAAAAGCAAGGAAATTAAGTAAAAGATATAATGATTCAAAAAGAAGAAATAAAATTTCACATGATATGATTTTTCTATGTGGAATATTCAATGCAGTCTACAAACAAACTGTTAGAACTAATAAACAAGTTCAAGTTTGTGCAAGATCATGTATAAAAACAGTATTATTAGACAGTAACAACAAAAATTTAAAGAGGGCAATTTTAAAAATAAGCCATTGCAATATAACAAAAATTGGAAGATACCAATAACTAAATCAGTTGAAAGATGACACAATAAATTTTCTTTTTCAAGAGTTTTCTCTCTAGTTGGTGGAGAAACAGCTCCAAATAAGCACTCCCATTAGAGTGGGACAGAGGTAACGTGAGCTGTCATATGACGTTTGCCAAAATGACACCTTTTTTTCTATAGTCGATGACTGGAGGCAAGAAAATTCAAACTTTTGGAGCTTCATGTATTACCTTTTCTCTTCTCTTCCTTCCCCTCCTCTCTCTTTGTTTTTTTTTTTTTTTTGCAGTTTTCAGTTATTCAGTCACAGGTCACTACAGTTTTATTAGTTATATCAAAATAAATGGAAAGAAAAACTTAAAGCAGGTCATGAATGGAAACTGGGGAAATCTTGCTTCCAGAGACAGAAGACGTGGAAATGGACCCACACTCTCCTAACATAGTGAAAGTTGACCACCTCAGGAATTAAAGTTGACATCTGCCACTTCTTACCTCTTAGATTCCAAATGCTATTGTCAACTCTAATGAGAAATTGGTCTCTTTTTAATGGTATCATTAATACAATTCATTGGCCAAAAAAGAAAGAAATAAAAGTGTGAGTGTGCATGTGTGTGCATGCATGAGTGTGTGTGCTGTTAAGAGACTAGTGATGCTACCTGACATGTGCACAGCTGCTTTTCAGTTTCCGAAACCCCTTCATAAATATTATCTCAGCTGATGCTCTTAGCAATTTTGTGGGGTCCACAGAAAAGGTATCAATACCAGAGAAAAGAACAGGAGGAGTTTCCATTAGTTGCTCCTCCGAGGGCAGCAGGATGCTTGGAGGACGGCAGTCTTATCAGAGTGGAAAGAAAAATCATGAGTCAAATAGAAACAAACTTCATCCATGAAGAAATAATTGATAAGCTGGACTTTATTAAGATTAAAAACTTCTGCTCTGTGAAAGACAAATATACATCAAGACAGATCACAGATTAGGAGAAAATATTTGTAAAAGACATATCTGATAAAGAACTCATCCAAACCACAAAAGGACTCTTAAAACTCAACAATAACAAACAACCCAATTAAAAATGGGCCAGAGACCTTAACAGACAACTCACCAAAGAAGATATACAGATGACAAGTAATCACATAAAAAGATGCTTCACATCATGTCATCATGAAAATTCCAATTAGGACGACAATGAGATACCACTGCACACCGATTAGAATGGCCAATGCTGGTGAGGATGTGGAGCAATAGGGACTCTCATCCATTGCTCATGGGAATACAAAGATGGTACAGGCAGTTTGGAAGACAGTCAGCAGTTTCTTACAAAACTAAATATACTCTTACCATATGATCCAGCATCATGCTTTTTGGTCTTTACCCAATGCAATAGAAAATTTACGTCCACCAAAAACCTGCATGTAGATTTTTTTAGCAGCTTTATTCATAAACTCATAATTGCAAAAACTTAGAAGTAACCAAGATGTGCTTCCGTAGGTAAATGGGTGAATAAACTGAAATATATCCAGAGAATGGAGTATCATTCAGTGCTAACAGAAATGGGCTATCAATGAAGCCATGAAAAAAGCATGAAGGAACCTTAAATGGATATTACTAAGTGAAAGAAGCCAATCTGAAAAGGCTACGTGCTATAGGGTTCCAACTGTGTGACATTCTGGAAAAAACGAAACTGTGGAGACAGTACAAAGCTCAGTGGTTGCCAGGGTTAGGGTGGGGGAGGGATGCGCAGGTGGAGTACTGAGGATTTTTAGGGGAGTGAACTGTCTTGTGTGACACTGTAATCATGGATAAATGTCATTATGCATTAGTCAAAACACATAGGACGTACACCAAGAATGAACCATAATGGAAACTGTGTACTTGGGATGATAACGATTTGTCAGAGTAGGTTCATCAGTTATAACAAGTGTATGGGGGATGCTGGTCATGGAGGAGGCTGCGCATGAGAGACAGGGAGCATACGGAAACTCTCTGTACTTGCTGTTCAACTTTTTTGGGAACCTAAAACTTCTTTAAAAATAAAACTCTTAAGCCCTGACTGGTGTGGCTCAGTTGGTTGAGTATCATCCAGCAAAGGGGAAGGTTGCTGGTTCAATTCCCAGTCAGGGCACATGCCTGGGTTGCAAGCCAGGTCCGAAGTAGGGGATGCACAAGAGGCAACCACACATTGATGTTTCTCTCCCTTTCTCCCTTCTTCTCTCGCTAAAAATAAATAAAATCTAAAAAAAGAAATTTTTTAAAAAATGTAAAAAATAAAATTATTAAATAAAAGTAAATGATAACAAAAATCCTAAGATTTAACATTTTAGTTGCCTTTAACTGCAAACGCTAGGTGGGTTCTGTTTCAGTTCTTTGAGAATAAAAAAATTTCACAAGTCAATTGTTTACTAATCCCTTCTCCGGAGGTTAATGGAGAACCCCGAGTGGAAATCAGAATGCAATGGTGCAGTCAGTACAAGATGAAACCCTGAATTGCGGGATAGCTTCGGTGCTTTACACATGTGTCAAAGGTCAGCTGATTGAGTTACAGCCTTGGTTCTCTGCCCAGCACAGCAATAAGGATGGCATTATCAGTGGCACCAACTCGGGATTATCTTTTCTTTTCATTCCAGGCACATGAATCACTCTTAAGTATTAGAATAACAACACGGTGACTTCTTCCAAAGGAAAGGATTGCAGCATGCCTCAACACATAGACAATAAGACCGGAAATACTCAACTATACATACGTGGGAAACAGCGATCTGATCTCACAGTCTCTCTTTGAGAAGTCCAGGATAAGCAGGAGACAATGTGCAACTGTCACACTAGTTTCACTTAGGAGAAGGTAAATGTGATAAGTGAACATTTCATGAGACGTATCTGATACCCGTCTCCCCTGTCCCAGAATGTGCTGATTCTAGTCTGAAAGGCACGCTGTTATCCCAACCACTTAAAAGCCTTTAACCCCACCTGCTCTCTCTCTTTCTCTCTCTCTCTCTCTCTCTCTTTCTCTCTCTCTCTCTTTCTCCCTCCCTCTCACTCTCTCTCTCCTGGCAAAATGAGAACTGCAGAATCATAGGTCGTTTATAAATGCTTTAACTCCATCCAACTTATTAATCATTTTATTTACTTAAACTATAGCTCTTTCATATAGACATTCCTTATTTAGAGTATAACCTTTTCCATTCCCTTAGCTTATTTTATAGGTGAAAACCAAGTGAGACTTTTAATTTTTTTCAAACAATTGTCTCTGGAAATTTCTTCCTGCCTCTCCCTTGCTCAGAGAATTCTTACTACTTCCTCAGCTCAGCCCAGACATCACAGCACCAGGAGTGCTTCTAGAGTCCTCTGAGTAAATACCCTCTTTCATTCTTTTCCCTCACGGCTCAGTGTTTCATTTCTTGCCCACTGAACTGTGAGGAACTTGAGGGTTGAGACCTGGTACGGTGATTGGCACGGAAAAGATGTTCATTCAATGTTTAATGAGCAAATGAAGGTGTGAATGAATGATGGAAACTTTCTAATGCAGCAGAATTCGGATCATACAGGCTTAAAAAGTTGATGAAGATCAGCTTCTTTCGATGTAGAGAGATTGAACCACCAGCTCAAGGTTTCTCAGTCTTATGTAATACAGCAGTCACTTTTTCTTTGCTGATTTTGAAGTATATAGAAAGTTATAAAACGAATATAATCAACACCAAAATTCCCACCGCTTAGAAATGAACTTAACCTTTCATCGCATTCTCTTTATTTTTTATTTAATAATGCTATCATATTTTATTACCATTTTGTTCCCTTACCTCTCCCCCATGCCCACACTGTTATCCATGTCCATGCGTCTTTTTTTCTCTTTGCTCAATCCCTCCATCCCCAAACCCGCTGCTGCCCCCTAGCTGTTATCCTGCTATTTATGAGTCTGTCTCTATTTTCCTTGTTAGTTCAGTTTGTTTATTAGATTCCACATATGCATGAAATCATGTGGTATTTGTCTTTCTCTGCCTGGCCTATTTGACTTAGTATAATGTTCTCCAGTCCATCCATACTGCCGGCAAGGGCAAAACTTTCTTCTTTTTTATAGCCAAATAGTACTCCATTGTGTAAATGCCCCATAGTTGTTATATCCACTCATCTACTGAGGTACACTTGTGCTGCTTCCATCTATTGGTGACTGTAAATAACGCTGCAATGAACTAGGGGTGCTTGTGTTCTTTTGAATTAGTGTTTTGGGTTCCTTCGTATATATTCCCAGAAGGGGGATCACTGGGTCAAAAGGCAGATCCATTTTTAATTTTTTGAGGTATCTCCATACTGCTTTCCACAGTGGCTGCACCAATCTGCATTCCCACCAACAGTTCAAAGGGGTTCCCCTTTCTCCACATCCCCACCAACACTTGTTCTTTCTTTGATTTATTGATGATGGCCATTCTGACTGGTATGAGATGGCATCTCATTGTGGTTTTAATTTACATTTCTCTGATGGTTGGTGACATTGAGCATCTTTTCATATATCTATTGGCCATCTGTATGTCTTCTTTGGAGAATTGTTTGTTCAGGTTCTTTGCCCATTTTTAAACTGGGTTGTTTGATTTTTTGGTGTTGAGTTTTGTAAGTTCTTTATAAATTTTGGATATTAACCCCTTATCAGAAGTATTGGCAAATATGTTCTCCCATTCTGTGGGTTATATTTTTATTTTGTTGATGATTTCCTTTGCTGTGCAAAAACTTTTTTACTTTGATGTAGTCCCATTTGTTTATTTTTTCTTTTGTTACCCTTGCCTGGGGGAGATATATCTGATAAAATATTGCTACAAGCAATGGATAAGATTTTGCTGCCTATGTTTTTTTCTAGGATTTTTAGGGTTTCGGGTCTAACATTTAAGTCTTTAATCCATTTTGATGTTATTCTTGTGTGTGGTGTAAGAAGGTGGTCTAGTTTCACTTTTCAGCACATATCTGTCCAATTTTCCCAATCTATTTATTGAATAAACTATCTTTAGCCCATTGTATGTGCTTGCTTCCTCTGTTGAATATTTTATATTCAACAGAATATCCTCTGTTGAACTGACTATAAAGGTGTGGATTTATTTCTGAGCTCTCTATTCTGTTCCACTGATCTATATGTCTGTTTTTATGCCAGTACCATTCTGTTTTGATTACTATGGGCTTATGGCATAGTTTGATATTAGGTAGCGTGATTCCTCCAACTTTGTTCTTTCTCAAGACTGCTGTTTCTATGCAGATCACAGTATCTTCTTTCTGAGGAATTTTTTGGTTCCATATAAATTTTTGAAATACGTGTTCTAGTTCTGTGAATTACATCATTGGACTCTTGATAGGAATTGCATTGAATCTATAGATTGCTTTGGGTCGTATGGACATTTTAATGGTGTTAATTCTTCCTATCCATGAACATGGTATGTGCTCCCACTTACTTGTATCTTCTTCAATTTCCTACTTAAGTGTTTATAATTTTCTGAGTACAGGTCTTTTACATCCTTGATTAGATTTATTCCTAGGTATTTTATTCTTTTTGAAGCATTGTAAATGGGATTGTTTTTTAATTTCCCTGTCTGTTAGTTTGTTATTGGCATATAAAAATGCAACTGATTTCTGGATATTAATTTTGTATCCTCTACTTTGCTGAATTCATTTATCAGTCCTAGTAGTTTCTTGGTGGCATCTTTGGGGTTCTCTATATATAGTATCATGTCATCTGCAAATAAAGACAGTTTCACTACTTCCTTTCCAATTTTGATATCTTTTATTTATTATTGTCTGATTGCTGTGGCTAGGACTTCAAGTACTATGTTGAATGAGAGAGGTGAAAGCAGGTATCCTTGTCTTGTTCCTGGTCTTAAGGGGAATGCTTGTAATTTTTGCCTGTCGAGTACAATGTTGGCAGTGGGATTGTCACATATGGCCTTTATTACACTTAGGTATGTTCCCTTTGTTCCCACTTTGCTGAGAATTTTTATCATAAATAGGTGCTGGATTTTATCAAATGTTTTTTCTGTATCTATTGATATGGTCACGTGGTGGTTATCCTTCATTTTGTTTATGTGGTGAAACACGTTTATTGATTTGCAAATGTTATACCAACCTTGCATTCTTGGGATAAATCCCACTTGAACATGGTGTATAATCTTTTTGGTGCATTGTTGTATTTGGTTTGTATTTTTTGAGGATTTTAGCATCTATGTTCAACAGAGATATTGTCCTTTAATTTTCTTTCTTTGTAGTGTCTTTGTCTGGTTTTGGAATTAGGATAATGCTGGTCTTGTAAAATGAACTTAGAAGGCTTCCCTCCTCTTGAATTTTTTGAAATAGTTTGAGAAGGAGAGGTGTTGGTTCTTCTCAGAATGTTTTGTAAAATTCACCTGTGAAGCCATCTGGTCCAGGGCTTTTGTTTGTTGGGAGTTTTTTGATTACTGCTTCAATGCCACTAGGTGTAATCTGTCTATTCAGATTCTCAACTGTTCATAATATTTTCTTACCATCCTTCTTGTTTCTTTGGTGTCAGTGGTTATTTCTCCTTTCATTTCTGATTTTATTTATTTGGGTTCTCTTTCTTTTTTCTTGATGAGCCTGAGTAAATGTTTCTCAGTCTTGTTTGTCTTTTCAAAGAACCAGCTCTTGGATTCATTGATCTTTGGTATCTTTTTTTTTAGACTCTATTTCATTTATTTCTACTCTGATCTTTATAATTTCCTTCCTTCTATTCACATTGGGCTTTGTTGTTCCTGATCAAGTTCCTTTAAGTGTAAAGTTAGATTGTTTGTCTGAACTTTTTCTTTCTTTTTCTTTTTTTGAGATAGGTTGTAATACTATGAATTTCCCTCTTAGGATTGCTTTCCCTGTGCCCCACAGATTTTGGGTTGCTGTGTTCTCATTTTCATTTGTTTCAAGGTATTTTTTTATTTCTCCCTTGACTTCACTGTTGATCCTTTCATTGTTTAATACATGTTATTTAGCTTCCATATCTTTGCATGTTTTTCAGTGTTGTTCTTGCAATTGATTCTAGTGTCATTGCACTGTGGTCAGAGAAGATGCTTGTTATGATTTCAATCTTATTTACTAAAACTTGTTTTGTGTCCTAATATGTGGTCCATCCTAGAAAATGTTCTACGTGCACTTGAAAAGCATATATATTCTGTTGCTTTGGGGTGAAATACTCTGAAAATATCAATTAAATCCACTGATCCAGTTTGTCATTTAGGGCTGCTATCTCCTTGCTGATTTTCTGTCTGGAAGATCTATCCATTGAAGTCAAAGGGGTTAAAATCCCTGACTGTGACTGTATTTCTGTCAATCACTGTCTTTATGTCCATCAAAATTTGCTTTATATATTTAGGTGCTCCTATGTTGGGTGTGTAAATGTTTACTAGGCTTATATCCTTTTGTTGGACCGTTCCCTTTATAATTATGTAGTGTCCTTCTTTGTTTCTTGCTATAGCCTTGGTTTTAAAGTCTATTATGTCAGATATAAGTATTGCTATCCCAGCTTTTTTCCTTTCCATTTTTATGAAATATCTTTTTCCATCCATTTACTTAGAAATGTCTGTGTGTATCTTTCAACCTGAGGTGAGTCTTTTGGAGGTAGCACATATATGGGTCTTGTTTTCTTATTCATTCAGCTACCCTATGTCTTTTGGTTGGAGCATTTAAACCATTTACATTTAAGGCAATTATTTATAGATACATATTTAGTGCCATTTTATTATTAGACTATTTTCCTCTATTATTATTATTATTATTATTATTATTATTATTCTTTCTTCCTCCTCCTCCTCTTTTTCAATTGAGCTCTTTAATATTTGTTGCATACTGGCTTGGTGTTAACAAATTCCTTTAGCTTTTTCTTGTCTGGGAAGCTCATTATTTCTCTTTTGATTGTAAATGATAGCCTTGCTGGGTAAAGTAGCCTTGGTTGTAGATTCTTGCTTTTCATCACCTTAAATATTTCATGCAACTTTTTTCTGGCCTGAAATGTTTCCAATGAGAAATCAGATGACAGTCTGTTTGGTGCTCCTTTGTATGTAACTATCTGTATTTCTCATGTGGCCTTTAGGATTCTCTCTTTTCTTTAAGCCTTGACATTTTAATTATGATGTGTCTGGGTATAGATCTCTTTGGGTCCAACTAGTTGGGATTCTCTGAGCTTCCTGGACTTGTGTATCTTTTTTCCCTCAGCATATTAGGGAAGTTTTTGGTAATTTCTTCTTCAAATAGGTTCTCCATCCCTTGTTCACTTTCTTCTTCTTCTGGTATTCCCATGATGCAGATGTTGCTATGCTTCATGTTGTACAAAATGTTTCTTAAGCTCTCCTCATTTTAAATATTTATATATATATATATATATATATATATATATTTTTTTTTTTTTGCTGCTCTATCTGGGTGTTTTTTTCTACCTTATCTTCCAAATCACTGATTTGATCCTCTATTTCATCTAACCTACTGTTTATTCCTTCCAGTGTATTATTTATTTCAGATATGGTATTCTTTATTTCTGACTGGTCCTTTTTTATGGTTTCTGGTTTTTTCATGCTGCTGGGTATCCTTATAATCATCACTCTCAACTCTCCATCTGATAAATTGCTTGCCTCCATTTCATCTGCTTCTTCTTCTGGAGAAACTCTTATAATTTCATTTGGGGTCTGTTTCTTTGTCTTTCCATTTTGGTTGCTTCTTTGAATATATTTCTATGTATTAGGTAGATCTGCAAGACTCTGGTGCACGCCTAAGTCAAACACTGCCTGTGACTGGCCCTGGACAACCTATTTGTAGCTATCAGCAATCCACAGTGTGTGGCTCCCTCTGCTGGGCCTGGGTGTGTGAAGAAAGAACCAGGCTGCACACCAAGGCCGGCTTTTACCAGCACCAGGCCCAGGGGTGAGTCAGCTGAAGCCTCAGAGCTCCCAGTGATCTGCCTCTCCTTGCAGGCTTTCTGTAGGGTTAAAGAGTGAAAGTCTTCTAGCTATACTACTCAGCAGCAGGGATTAAGCATCATAAGATGGGCAGAGCAATTCCTGCAGGCAGGGCTATTGCTTCCCCTGAAGCTGATGCCATTTGGAGAGGAGTGCTGTGCCTGAGAAAGATGGCCTCAGTGGTATGAGGAATGACCCAGCACAGGGATTCTGGCAGCTGTTCCTGCAGCCCCTTCCCTAGAGCCCCCAAACTCTCCTCAAGCGTCTCTAGTCCACTCCACCCTCTCTCTGCTGGAGCCCAGGGTAAGTGGTTGCAAATGGAACTTTGTGTGTTGGCCTTTTAAGAGGCTCTCTGCATCTCCAAGTGTCTCTCTCTGGCAGACAGAAACACTGCTGCTTTTCACAGCCATATGTTATTAGGGTTCCTTTCTCAGTTCTGTTGCTGTAGGCTGGGGAGCCCATCTTGGGGTTTAGACCTTACACTTCTCTGGGGGAACCCCATGGCCACTGAAATATCCCTCTAGGACTGCAACTGCTGCACGTGGGAGCCCAGCCCTCCTCCCCACTCTCTACCAGTCTTGTTGTGGTGATGTGTCTTCTTCTATCTGCCCATGGTTATAAGGCTTCTTCCCAGCTACTGTTCAGTTGGTCATTCAGGATAATTTTTCTGTAATTTAGTTGTAATTCCAGTTTGGTCCTGGGAGGAGGTGAGTGTAGCTTCCACTTATTCCTCTACCATCTTGGGTCTCTCTATCATCATTTTCCCTTTAACATATAGACACAGCCCTGGTGGTTGTGGCTTAGTGGCTGGAGCGCCGTAAGGTATCCAAAAAATTTCAAGTTTCATTCATGGTCAGGGCACATAACTAGGTTGCAGATTTGGCCCCAGGTCTTGGGGCACATACGACCCCCGGTCCAGGCTTGTGCTGGAACAACCAGTTGATGCTTCTCTCTCACACTGGTGTTTTTTTCTCTTCCTCTATCCCTTTCCCTCTCTCTAAAAGCAATGAAAAAAAAATTTCCTAGGGTGGGGATTAAAGAAAAGGATATAGATACGAGTAAAGGTTCCTTTCATCACACATAGCATGCCAGTTATGGGCTTCCTACCTCTCAGCAACTTAGTCACCCTTTTCCCCCTGCTCTGTGAAAATGGATGTGGGTCGTTTAAATATTTCCCCTTTGCCAGCTAGAACAATACTAAACTTCGTCAGGAGGGGGCGCAGGAGGACAGGGTTTTGCCTTACTAGTTCAGGTGTGCGGGTGCAACTAAGTAGCTCCAGCACCCAGGGCCCAGAGTTGCAGTTTCTCCAGCGCTCTCCGTGCAGACTAGAGCAAGACAGCCAGCAGCAGCCAGCAGCAGCCCCCCAGCAGCAGCTTACCCCTCTCTTCTAGTACACTTGGATAGTTTTGTAGCTCAGTCCTTCCCCATCAACAGCTTTCCCTAGCACCCTTTAGCACTGATTCCCAACAAATGTGACCAGCTCAATGCCACATCAACTTCTCTCCCACCCAGCAGGCCACGGCCATGCACTCTCAGTGAGACCTGGACCTCAGACCTGTAAGTGGTGGTGCTCCTGAACAGCAGTTGGAGTCCTGCTGCCCGCCGCCTCCCTCTAGGCAAAATTCCAGAGGCAAAGATTTGGTGAAAAAGGAAAGGAGTTTTTATTCAAGAGCTTCACAACTTTGCAATAACAGCTTTCCACATACATTAGTCATTTAAACCTATCAGTTAAGGCTGAACTCTAACACCTGAGCTCTCCTATTGTTCCCCTGTTTTTATCTTATTTCTATAGGGTTAGTTTACAAACTAAAACAATGTGAGATACAAAAATCACACAATTTGGAAGAATGACAGGCTTTTGCCTTTTGCCTCACAGTTTGTCCCCTCTAGAACACCCAAAGAAAAATAACCCTGCCACCCTCCGCCAGGCCAGCGGGATCCAGAGTTCCCTCCCATCCAAAATGCCGTCTGTTGAAAAACGCAGGCAGCTGCAGAATGATCATCCAGGCATCCTGGAGGAAGAGAGCCTGAGAGCCAGAGAGCCAGAGCCAGCCCTTTTATTTCAAATCTTCTAGCCCATAATTCCATGTGCTCTGGAGGCATTCAGCTTTTCAGCCAATCCCTCCTAGACTGTTCACCGTTGCCTCCTCCTACGACCCTCCCTTCTGCTCCCCAGTGATCTGATCAGATCTCTCTGTATCGGTGGTGGGTAGGGAGGGGAGAAGGGAGTTCCATCTCAGATAATTGCAGCAGCTGCTCCCTATATTTGCTCTTTCTACATTCTTTAGGGTTCTCTTCTAAGTAGCCAATGCCTCATTATTTCAATCTCACGTTATAGTTACTAATTCTTCACACTCAACTTTCCCTGTTAAATTACTGTGTGGTTTCTTTCTCCTGATTGGACCCAAGTGGAAACAGATACCAGCCAAGGCCCCATGATGTGTTATATGCTTGAACTTCTTGTCTCGTAAGTGCCAGAGAGATGGTTCAGATCTGGAAGAGCTGTCCGCACAGAAGTGCTGTGCCCTAGGGGACCCCCTCCAGACTCCTCTGAGAGGTAAGTTGTGACTGATGATTTTGCCAACTGGAATCTCTGGCAAACACAGGCAACCTTTACTCAGACGCACCCGTAGGGGTTTTGGATTTGTGACATCCCCATTGGGACCCCACCACCACAGGCACACCCCTTTTGAAAAGCAGCTACTGGCTTGCACTCAGGCTCAGGTTGAAACTGCACACCTGAGAGCTGGAGGCCTGTGCCTCTCCAGCCTGATGCTCCCACGCGGGGTGGGTGAACTCAGACTCAACGACTAACAAGGCAGGAAGGCCCAATAAGCCTCACTTGGAAGTGGAGTTCTGCCAGCTTGGCCCCAGGAGACCTTAGCTTTCCATGAAGAAATTGCTCACTAGCCCTCCGGGGGAAATTTTAGACCCCTCTTCACCACCGAAGCAAGGCTGCTGGCTCTGTGGGACCTGCATCTCCCAAAGGGGCACAGTCGGGTATAAATAAAAAAATATTCATGCCATTAATGTAATCAACCGAATATGAGAAAAAGAGGCCCCGCTCACTGGACATTATTGGAAATACCAGAGCCCCAGCTTCTTACTCTGAAACTGGCAATTAAAAGAATTAAGCACTTTTCTTGTCTTCAGGATAATCAAATAGCTCTTATTGAATAGAGAAGTTTATTTACAGAGGAATTGCAGCTAATAAATGTGTAAGGAGGTCACTTGCCACCTCTAATGAAATCAGTGAGTCACCCAACAGTCATCAGAGGATGATACACTTGACAATGGTGAGGAGCTGCAATGCGGTGATCTGGCTGATACCACCCGAACCCTTGATCAATCTTAGCGCCACTAAGAATAGAAACCAGACATTAGGGGCCTCCTGGCGTCCTGCAATGTGAAAAACACAGCACTGACTGCAACAGAATCTTGCCAAAAGAAAAGAAAGGTTAAACCTGAATCTAATCAAGTGTCTAAGGTGAACTAGAGGAAAGAAAGGGATTAAAGAAGGAAGTTAAATAGAGCCACAACAAAATGAAGAAGAAACAAATCAGAATGTGGGGCATTCTCTGGGATAGCTGATCTCTGGATTCTGGAACAAGCCAGCCACGAAGGAAAGAGGGGCAGGGGAGAACAGTCTGGGGCAGATTTCCCCCCTTGCCTGAAACAACAAAAAAACAGCCAGCATGTAGGAAACAGTGGTCCCCAACATACTGAACATCAGGCCATAAAAAAACGTGATCCAGAGAGGCAGGAAACAAAAGAGGTGAACCCCACGACTGACTCGGCTTGCTTCCTGTGTCCAGTTTCCAGGCTGTAGAAAAGGAGGGGAACCCAGGAGGAGCCCAGCAGGTCCGTGAGTTGGAGAGATGGAGTTCCCAGGAGCGGCAAGGCAGCCAGAGTGTGAGAAAGCTGCAGAGAGAGACCTCCGGGGACCTGTCTACACAGGTCCTCGCTCGAGCGTTTCGCTAATGATCAGCACATGCATGTGAGAAAACTAGTCCAGGTCAGGAAAAGAACCACCCCAAAGAATTAGAGCAATCTCCTGGAGCTCACACAGAGCTGGGAAGGCTGCCCATTCCCACCAGCTACAGTGAAAAACGTAATTTACTGCTCATTGGCAAGGATTCAAGAGTCTTCGCTCAGTGGCGGGACAGACATAGTCCTGGAGCAACTGTTGTGTTGCTCTTGCCGAGCCAAGGTTAAGAGCAAGATTTAAAAGGGTAAAAGTGTTCTCAAGTAACTAAATGCGTCCCAGAACAAAGCTTAGAAATATATGTTAAATATGAAAATATCTAGCATTCAACAGGGTAAAATCGACAATGCCTGGCAATCCATCAAATAAATAGAAATTGAATTTTTTTAAAAATATATTTTACTATCGAATCAAAAATATAAAATACTTAGGGAAAAATCTGATATAAGATGTGAAAGACCCAGTATCCGAAAACTACAAAACATTGCTAAGAGAAATGAAAGAAAACCTAAATAAATGACGAGATATACAGTAAGTCCTCACCGAGCGTCATCGACAGGTACAAGGAACCCGATTTTGCCATAAGTTAATGGCTATAACTAAGAGTCCAGTTCCTTAGACATCTCATCAGTGCTGTATCAAGGCACATCCAATGAAAGGGTGTCACAGAAGGACTTGCTGTAACATGTTCATGAATTAGGAATGAGATTATTAAGATGTCCCTTCTCGCCTCATCTATTGTTCAACTCAATCTCAATCAAATTCCCAGCAGGCTTCTTTGTGGAACTTGAAAAGCTTACTCTAAATTTCATACCGAAATGCAAAGGCCCTGGAATAGTCGGCATAACGCTGGAAAACAACGAGCATGCGCACCACCTGGCTTCGAGACTTCTCACAAACTGGAGTGACGTAGAGAGAGCAGTGTCACTTAGCATCGAGACCGACAGACAGATCAACGGGACAAAACCGAGTCCAGAACCGGATCCACGAACACGTGGTCTGTTCATTTTTCCTACAAGTATAAGAAAATTCAGAGGACTTTTCAACATAGTCCTTTCAACAAGTGGCGCTGGAACAATTATTTGTCTCTGTGTAAAACAACAAAGTTGATCCACACCTCTCACCATACAGAAAAGTAAAGTCCCATAGACCTAACTGTAAAACCTAAGAAACTTTTAGAAGAAAATAGAAGAGAAAGTCTTTTCCTTGTATAAAACACCAAAAGCACGACAGATTTAAAAAATAATGATCCATTAAATTTGATGACAAGAAGCCAGGATGACGAGAAGCCAGGATGACAACCAGGATGCTGCACATCGGACTGTCACTGGCCTTGTCGGGATGGACTGTGCTCATCTGCATGTGGAGAACTTTGCAACCCCCTCCCTTGATCTCTGTGTTCTCCTTGTCCTTCTCCCTCAGTGGGCTTTGAGACGTGAGTCCCCCATCTTCCCAGGAGATGTGCTTTAGAACATGAGTCCCCATCTTCCAGGTTGCCAGCATCTGAATAACCCCCTTTCCTTTACATCAGCACCCGCCTGTCAAGGATTGGCTTTTGTAGTTGCAGGCCGTTGGACCTGCAGTCGGTTACAGTGGTGTGCCACGTGGCTTCGCTTTGCACTTTGGGATGGTATTATTTAGTGTTTGGAATGTACGTTGCAAACTTATTTACCATACTCCCTTTGGAAAATGATATGCCAACAACAGTTTTGAAGAACCGACGGCGCATTAACTTAGAATGAGACAGAGCGGTACTGAGGCCTATTCACTTTACCCGGCAGCCGCTCGGTCTGTCGGGATTCTTGGACGAAGGGCAGACTTTCCTTTCCAGAGTTCCAGCCTATTTCTGTCAGCAAGGAGACATGATATGGCTGATTTTGTAATAATTCTTGTCATCCTATGATGACATGCATGTTCTAAATCTATTAATGAGTTGGCTAAGACACAGTATGAGGTATGCTTCTCTGGACATGTAGGGGGAATGTCCGAGTTGCTGGAAAAGCCATCGAATTGTTTATATGTTGAGCAGAAGGAATCAGGAATACATCTTTGACAGTATTTGGGGAAAAGTAGCAAACATCTTAAATATGAATTTATGAGTCTTAAAATGAAATTAGGGAAAATACAGGAATATGGCTTCAGTGGTATGACCCGCCTGCAGGGGACTATGGATTCTAGAACAAATGGAATGTTTAGTCGTGTGCAGCTGTCAGGGGGCGTGACAAGTCACAAGAACCTCTCTCCCCTCATGTCCCTCCCCTTTGGAGTCCTTGGTTTTTTCACCCCATTTGCCCATCCCCCCACCTCAGGCAACCACCCATCCCTTTTCTAGATCTGTGAGCTCAGGGTTTTTGTTTTTGCTTTTCAAGATTCCACATATAAGTGAGATTAGATAGTATCAATTTTTTCCATCTGACTTGTTTCACTTAGCATCATTATTAGTTTTTGAAGAACTGGTCCATTTAATGTAAATTGTCAAATACATGTGTATAGAGTCCTGCGTTTCATGACCTTATTATGTCTTTCAATGTCCTTGGCAGCTGGAGTGATGTCCCCTTCCCTTTCTGGTCTCATTTGTCTTTTCTCCTCTGTTTCTTTTTCGGCCTAGCTAGAGATTCACCAGTTTTATTGGACTTCTTATATAACTAACTTCTGGTTTGATTGATTTTCTCTATTTTTGTTTTGTTTGAAAATTCATTGATTTCTGCTCTTGTACTTATTTTCTTCCTTCTGCTTACTTTGGATTTATTTTGCTCTTCTAACTTTTTTGAGGTGAAATTTTCTTCTTTTCTAATGTAAGGATTTAATACGAATTTCCCTCTAAGCACTGCTTTAGTTCACAGATTTTTTTTACATGCTATATTTTTATTTTCATCCATTTAGTTCATTGTATTTTTAAAAATGTCCTTGAGACTTTCTCTCTGACCCATGGAGTATTTAGAAGTGTTATTTAATTTTCAAATGCCTGGTGATTTTCCTGTGACTTTCTGTTATTGATTTCTAGGGTTTTTTTCTTTTTTCAATTATTGGCAGAAAATATACTCTGTATGATTTCAGTGCTTTTAAATTTGCTATAATTTGTTTCAACTAGAATATTGTCTGTCTTGGTGAATGTCCAACATGTACTTGCCGGAGAGAGTGTCCTGTAACGTCAGCTAGACCTCACTGGTTGACACTCAGTCTGTCCCTGGTAATTTTCTTTGTGACCTATTTTATCTGACATTAACATAGCCAGTCCTGCTTTCTGTTGACTATTTTTTGGTATACCTTTTTCCAGCCTTTTAACCTACTTATATCATTATATTTGAAATGATTTTCTTATAGTCACCATAACATTTATGTACTCTGTGAATATGGCTTTTAATTGGTGTATTTAAACCATTTGCATTTAAGGTAATTACTAATATGTTAGGACCTAATCTACCATTTTATTATCTTTTTAAATGTTTGTTCCCTCTTTTTTTTTGTTCCTGTTTTCCTTTTCCTGCCTTCCTGGGGCTGGTAGTACTTGAAAGATTTTTAGTAATCCATTTTGATTTCTCGAAAGGTTATGTTGAGTATATTATATATAGAGAGTGTATATATATGTATATATGGGGTTTCCCTAGGAATTATAAAATGCATATGTAACTAATATAACTCCACTGGTATAAATATTTTACTACTTTACTATAGATTCAGAATCTGAATTTGGATGGTATTCAACATCGTAGCTGACGTCTAAAACCTTTGGTTGTGTTGATTCTGGTTGATTCATGCATTGGTACCTTGGGAATCTCTCTAGAACTTCATAAACATATTTAAATAGTAGTAAATAGTGAAATGTAGAATCCTCACCATTTAGGTCTCTTTACAAATTTCCCTTTTAAAATACAATCATCTTGAATATTTTCTCTACCTACATTGGGAATTACATCAGAAAATATTACAGTTCTTGCTTTGAACCATCCCAAGAGAAGGACAGTCTATTCTATTTTCACATATCAGGTCTCCTATTGTCCTTTCTTCAGTCCTAACGTGTCCCAAGTTTCCTTCTATTATCGCCTCCTTTCCATTTGAAGAATTTCCTTTGGCAATCATTTTAGGGAAGATCTACTTGTGGCAAATTAGTTTTCCTTCACCTGAGAGCGTATTTCATCTTTATTTGTGAAAGACACTGCTGGACACAGATTGTGCACTGAAAACGCTTTTCTTTCACCACTTAAGAAATGCGGTGCCACTCCCTTAAGGCTCCGTGGTCTCTGATGAGAAATATGCTGTCCTTCTAATTATTTGTCCTCTGTAAGTAATCTATCATGTCTCTCTGAGTGCTTTCAGTATTTTCTTTGCCTTTCCTTTTTTTATCGTTTGTTTCTTACTTTTTATTTTTTTAAAGATTTTATTTATTTATTTTTACAGAGAGGTAAAGGAAGGGAGAAAGAGAAGGAGAGAAACATCAGTGTGTGGTTGCCTCTCATGTGGCCCCCACTGGGGACCTGGCCCACAACCCAGGCATGTGCCCTGACTAGGAATCGAACCTGCGACCCTTTGGTTTACAGCCCATACTCAATCCACTGAGCTACACCAGCCAGGGCTTTTCTTTGCCTTTCATTTTCAAAACTTTGGGGATGATGTGTCTTGGTATGAATTTCTTTTTATTGTTTATTTTATTTTATTTTTTGTCATGAATTTCCTTGGGTTTATCCTGTTTAGGAATTCCTCCGATTCTTCATCTATCAAGACTCTCCTCTTTGTTATTTTTATTCTGCGATTGAGCCCATTCAATGAACTTTCTAAGTTTATATTTTAGTTTAAAACATTTTAATCAATTATTTTTTATATCTTCTATTTCTTTTCTGAGACTTTATTCTTCATTTGTTTCATTGCTCATAGAGGCACTTTTATGGTGACTGCTTTAAAATCTTTGACAGGTCCTTCTCTTTCCTCATTGAGCTGAAGGGTTCCCGGTACTTGGTATGATAAACATTACTTGATTATATTCTGGATTTTTGGGGTGTTATGGGAATCTGTAGTTCCTTAAGCCTTCTAATTTGGCAGGTAGTTGCCCTATTTGGGTTTAGAACATACTCCTGGTCCACTTCTGCTTTCTCTTTCTTCTTCTCTTTTGGGCATTTGTGCAGCTCTGCCTGGTCTGCCTGCTCACTCGTGTGCTGGAGAAGGCAGCCTGAGTCCTGCTCAGCATGTCATACCAGGTCACTTCTCAAACCTCTGGCAGTTTGCTTCTGATCGGTTGCAGACACTAGTCACTCGGGAGTCTCCCCAGTACTTCAGACACATATATAAGGAATGATTTCCTCTTGTGCCTTTCTCTAAGAAACATTTTCTAATGAACAAAATAAACTAATGAGCAAAACAGAACCAGAGGCACAGAATGGTGGAACAGACTGACAGCGGTAAGAGAGAAGCAGGGCCGCGGGGACTGTTGGAAAGAAGGTGAAGAGATTAGTCCAAGAACATAGATGAAGGACCCATGTACATAAACAACAGTGTGGAGATTGACTGTGGGAGTGGGGGGCGGGCTGGGTGGAGTGGGAGCAAAGGGGGAAAAATTGGGACGACTGTAATAACATAAACAATAAAACATTTTAAAAAAAGAAAAAAGAAACTTTCCCCCACTTTCTACTTGAGAGGCACACCACTCCAGTACTGCAAGGTGGCAACGCAAGTCTGTCCTCAGTCTCTGTGGACACCTGGGGGCAGGTGGGGAGGGACATGTGTGTGTCACCTCATCATTGGAGGACAGGAATGGAAGTTAGGGCTCTGTCCACAGTACCCAGGGAGAGAGAAAAGAGGTGGCTTACTTGTGTATTGGTCTGGAGTGGGGCAGGTATTGTCGAAAGGGTTCGTCCTGCTCTGCCTTCCCTTTCCTGGTCTTTTGGTGACAGAGAGCAGCCTTTTTGTGGGACTTTTATTTTGTCTGCTCCTTGTTAGTGTTTTTGGGTTTTAGCATTCTCCAGTCCCAGGCCAGGATATGTAGGTGGAAAAATAAAACAGAGAACTCACTTTTATACTCTTTGTTGAATCCTAAAGTCCCTAGCTTATTTGCCTTAAAGATTTTATTTATTTTTAGAGAGGTGAAGGGAGGGAGGAAGAGAGGGAAACACCAATGTGTGGTTGCCTCTCACGCGCCCCCTATTGGGGACCTAGCTCGCAACCCAGGCCTGTGCCCTAGACTGGGAATCCAGCCCTCAACCCTTTGGTTTGCAGGCTGGTACTCAATCCACTGAGCCACACCAGCCAGGGCTTATTTGCTTTGTTTGTCCACCTTTCAGAGTCTTCTGATATTTGTTTTCTATATTTTGCCCAGGATTTTTAGCTATAGTTGTTAGCCCAATGGGAAGAAATCAGGTGGAATATGTTTATTCCATCTTGTCTGGAAGCAGAAGTCACAAACCCTAGGTTTTTGACCAGAACAATTGGAAGGGTAAAGTTGCCATCGGCTGAGACAAGGAAGACTATGGAAAGAACAGGTATGCAGAAGATCAGTATTTTAGTTTGGTTATGTTGAGTTTGAGATATCCACTACTCAATAAGTGGGGATAGGGAGAAGGCAATTAGATAACCAAGCCTGGAATTTATGAGAGACTTTTGGGTCAGCGATACAGATTTGGTGTAATCAAACTTACACATCCTCTTTAAAGCCATGGTACTGAATGAGACCCGAAGAGGGGGAAGGAAACCGAGCACTTTAACAGGTCAGGCAAAGGAGAAAGAACCATCATATGCAACCGACGGGCAGCAGCCAGGGAGGCAGGAGGAACACCTAAAGTCTGATATCATGAAAACCAACTAGGAAAGAATGTTCCAAGAAAAAGGGAGAGAGATCACCTGTGTCAAACACCGCTAAATGAAGATGAGTTTTGTGAATGGGATGCAGCACCGGAATTTCAGAACACAGAGGATGCTGTGGTAAGGAACGGGGAAGTGACTGGTGGGAGAAACATGATTGGTGTGATTTATGAAACAATGGAATAGAGGAACGTGATCATGAGTAAAGAGTTGCTTCTTTTTTTGAGAACTTTTGTTGCCAAGAGCAGCAAATGCATAAGGAAATAGTTGGCAGAGGAAGAAGGTTTAAAGATGGTTTGAGGGATTGGTTTGACTTTTTGTTTGTTTTGAAGAAGGAAATAACATCATGCATGCTGTCAGGAATGGTCCAGGACAGGAAAAAAAAAATGGTATAGTAGAGAGAGAGGAGAAAAGTTATAATGATTCCCTGAGTGGATGAGAAGGAATAGGATCGAGTGCACAGGCGGGGGCACTGGCTTGAGAAAGCAGCAGGGGTCATTCATCTACGGTAATAGTGCGGAAGCAGCTATGTTGATGCAGATGTGAAGAGCAGATGTGAAGAGCGTTTGTGCCGAGTCTTCTCACTTCTCAGCAAAGTATGAAGCGTATCATTTGCTTGTGAGCACGGGGTAGGCAGTATGTGAGGTTTGAAAACAGAAATGAAGGCATGAAATAGGTAGGAGAGTGCCAAGGCCCACCAGCTTTGTTACGACAAAAGCAAAATGACTCAAATTGCAGTGACTATGTGTATGAAGGGTAATCTGGTGGAAGAAACAGATGAATCCGGCTCTAGTCTCTTGCTACCCAGTTGTTCCTTTGCCCCACTTATGCCCGCCTTCGTTATACTATTGATCTTGAAGAACTGCTCTTAAACCAACTACAAAAATAGAGCATCACAGCAAACCTAAGGTGGCAGCTCCAAATGTGCCCTGTGGCCTTGTGGGATATTTTTAAATTGTGAGGGAAACAGCGTCACCTGTTGGACACTCTGTGAACTACTTGCTCAAGGTCGTTCACAGTTTCCTGCATTCCTTTCCATTCTGTAATTTCATTGTGAAGCTGAGTTTATCAGCTGTTGCTAAAATAAAAGCGACTTCTGCGCAGAAACCAGGGTGGAGTGTCCAATCTGATTCCCAAGGTTTGGAGAGATGTGCAATGCCCAACAGGCACAGACGCTCCATCAGTAACTGTGGTTATTTAAGAATGAAATAAAAAGGTTTTTTCTTTCAATTTATGCATTTTTTCAAACAACTCCTAAGTTGTTAAGATATGAATCATAATTAAGTTGTTTTGACCTAAGCTAGTTAATATTCAGAATTCTTAGGTGTTTATTTTGACCTAGGGGTGCAATGAAAAAATTAGAGGCATCAAGAACACTGAGAAAGTTTGGAAGCCTCGGACTTAAGGATGAATTCCTGTTGCTCTCTATTTCTTCGAAGGAGTGGCAGGCCCTTGTCAGGCGTAGCTGTGTGCAGGAGAACTGAGCAATCCTCGGACCTCGGTCTGAATCTTGCAGGGGGATACCTATGACGCCCTGCACTCCCAAGTGCCCTCATCCCCTTAAAACTCAAGGCCAAATCTCTCTCCCCAGTTTTGATGGCATATGGCACCAGCATAGGCTATAACTTGATATTTAAAGCCAAGAGGAAATGTATGCCTCTCAGTTTCCTCAGTCTTTTTTTTTTAATCCTTACCCAAGGATATGTTTATTGCTTTTTATTGTTTTCTTTTCTTTTTTTGAGATAGAGCGAGAGGGAAACATTGAAGTGAGAGAGAAACATCGATTGGTTGTCTCCTGTATGTGCCCCGACTGGGGATCAAACCCACAACTTAGGTATATGCCCTGGCCAGGAATTGAACCTGCAACCTTTTGGTGTGAGGGACGATGCTCCAACCGACTGAGCCACCTGGCCAGGGCTCCCTGAGAGTCTTATGCCTCTGAAGGAAGCCAGGCCATGTGTGTCAACAGAAGACTTGGCTTTGATGCTTATCTTTTTTCCAACATCCACTTCCAATAGGTGATTCTTGATTGATAGCTTGGGCCAAGTAACTGCGGCCTCAGAACTGCTTTTGTTTTCACCAACAAAGGAACGGTAACATACGGGACTGGGCAAAGTAGGGTTGCAGTTGTAATACAAATAATACCATCATGAATAAATAACAATACAAAAATAAACTGTGTTTTGCATCCTTGCCACAGTAAACCCGCTTCTGCTAACCCCCGTATGCACACGTTGGAGAAATGAGATGCTGCCAGGCTGCGTTTATGTGTGTGTGTGCAGGTGTGAGAGTGTCCCAGGGCTTTGCAAAGATGGGCTCTTCTGGACCTGTAACTGTGTGCTTTCCCAGGTCAAGACTGTGCTTTGTTAATTTTTGTTGGTACCCAGGACAAGGTCTAACCCATCGTAGACAGAGCATAAATGTTTGTTGCTAGAATATGGAAATTCATACATTAACATATGATTTGCATAAGCAGATGTAAAGCTAGAGGAGCTCAAGCTTCAGGGCTCCAAAGATTTGTAAACGTGAGATATTTAATCTGTAATTAATTTAAAATATTATCTCTTTCCACTGTGACATTTTTTCCAACACGTCTGGCTTCATGTTTGGTGAGATTAGTGGGGCTGCAGACATTTTGGGGTCAGGCTCAGAGAGAGTTAAACTGGGACCCGTGTAGTTTGGGTTAACTGGGCACGGTATGTTTATGTGATCGACATTCACTTGTGTACAAGGCATACAAGGTACCGGGTAGGAAACTGATCCTTGGAAAAGTCGTCCATGCAGTCAGTGTATAAAACTGTCAGCTGATAAATCATTCCCTATACCCCTGGGTCAGAAAGGACATTCTCTTTCAACAGGAGTGACATTCACAAGAGTGGAGCATGCCACACACATGTACCATGCTTTCTTCTTTGACAGGAATGGTGTGACACAGGGTTTACCACAGTTTGTTTCTGGGGTGTAAACCCACACCAGCACCCCAAATGGCAAGGGCATCTGTGTGTGAAAGGACACATTTCTGCCCCTTGTTGGCCTGCATCTCACCATGTTTCATGTATCCTGTTCCGATGAAGTCTTGTGGCTCCAGGTGAAATGACATATAAAGTTGCCACTGAGTCAGGAAGACTGCCTGAATTTTCTAAATGGTCAATAGTCAATAACAAAATTTGACCAAGCACTAGAAAATCGGTTTATTCATTTATTTCCATTTTTACCCGAGGACAGGCTCATTGATTCTAGAGAGAGGGAAGGGAGAAGAGAGGGAGAGAAACATCAGTGTGAGAGAGAAACGGTGATTGGTTGCCTCCCGCATGAGCCCCAACCAGGGACTGAACCTGCAGCCTAGGCATGTGCCCTGACCAGGAATCGAACCCACAACCTTTCAGTCCACAGGGCAAGGCTCCAACCAACTGAGCCGCACTGGCCAGGGTTTATTTTTGATCTCTGTATAATAAATATTGCAAGACTGTTTTTCTGTGAAGAGATGATCAAAGAGTGTGCAGTCAAAAAATGTAGGAAAGTGATTTAAGCACATCATAAAAATGCTTTTTCTGGACTCTTGATGGTTCGGGTTTGATCAGCTTTATAAAGTTGTAAATTTGTGTTGATTTCTTTTCTGATTCTAAATAAATAGGTCCTTTCGTATCTGATTTTGTATTTGAAATTTTGTAATGTTTTTCTGTTGACAAGACGGTTGATGTCTTGGGCTTCACAACGCAGAACTGGTGACTCGACCCCGCCCTGTCTGTCTCGGTGAGCCCGTTTGCTCTCTCAGCCCTGACAGCGCTAACTCTACAGCTCTGAGTGACGTGTAGCCTGTACAAGCTCTCCAGCCACAGGCAGCTCGAGTTTGCCTTTCTGGACGCAATGCACAATCGCTGAAACACACATTTCATTTTAAATGCTGCGTACTCTGTTATCTATTTGAAGAGCTTCAGCTGAACAATTAGGAATTCGAAGTTAAGTCATTTCAATCTGCCAGTGGGGACGCTATTTGTAAAATGTAGGTGGTGATAAACTCCACAGGTCAAAGACCTTGTAGAATGGGAAACCTGTGGATTGAAACCAACCTAAAAGAGCAGGCACAATGTTTGACTGTGTGTCCCAACTCAGACTATTAGAAAATGACACTTATGAGACATCATATGACTGCATATATGACGTTAGGAAATGACGATTACTTTTTAGATGTGAGATTCTTAAAAATAGTTCTCTTGTAGAGATACATAAAATACTTATATATGAAGTTACATATGTGTGATTTGCTTCAGAATTCTAATGGAGAGGAAGCGGATACAGCCTGAGGGCTGGGAGAGAGGTGTGTGGAGTTCCATCAGACTGTTCTGTCTTTTTTGTGTGTGTGCTCAGAGTTCTCTGTAATAGAACAGTATTAAAATGTCCAATCTGAGTGTCAAACGCAAAGGACACACGTAACTCATTTAAGTGCCAGTTTGTCAGGGACGATCTGTTACATGGTTATAGTGCATGCCTTGAGGAGTTACAGTGTTATTGTTACTATGAAGAGGTAAAAATAATTGTACTATTTCTATTAATACAATTAAAAGTTGTATGTAAATTGTATAATATTAAATACATTACTTAATTAAAAAATGGAATGTTTCATTATTCGTTTTATGGAGCCTGCCCAAGTAGTCCAAGCACAGTAAATACATGTTTTAAAAAGATCAAGTAGCATTTATAAGTAGCCCTGGCAAGAACGTCAGGTGATATGAGCAACTTTCATTTGTCTTGTCATTGTAATAATAAAACAATTAACATTATAGAATTTTTATGAGTCAAAGATTTTTTCAAATGAGACCAATACTTTATTAACATACTAGGAATAAGCCAGTATAAAATGTATTTTTAAAAAATTCACTTGGTGCTAAAAATGCACCCTCATCCCTGTTCCCAACACCCCAGTTCTGTGTTGTTCTCGAGACAGTGGGCAGCAGGAGGTCATCAGCCTTGAGGGCACAGGTGAGGGCCCTGTTGGCAGGGCTCCAGATCACACTCCAGGGTCACAGTCTCCTCTGCCAACAGGTGAGCCCACTCCACCCTGAGCCATGAGCCTTGGAGCTCAGGGCCGTAAAGTTCACGTGCAGGAGGACAGGGCAAATAGTATGGGAACACTGGGAGGTGGTCTGTTGGTAGCCTTGCACAATGGCTTCCTGCCCACTCTGGAGGGCATTGCTGAGCAGTGACAGATGCTCTAAAGTGAGGTCCCAAAGCCACTCAATGTCCTGGTAATGGCAGGTGGCAATCGGGTACAGGTCACCGAACCTCTGTGGGTTTCAATTCAGGTCAGGGATGAGGACACAGCCATCAGAGGGATCTCGGTTCTCAAGACCAGGACTTACCCTGTGTTCTGTGACATTTGACATTGTCGAATCCTCACTGCTATTCGAAACTCTCCCTTTGTTTTCTGGTCATTCTCTCTCAACTGCATTTCCTCCGTTTCCTCATAGGCTGCATTGCCTCCAATGCACCCTTCCGTCATCGGTGTGGTGTGGGAACGGGGCTTCCACGTCTGTGGTCCTCTCCCCTTGGGGTTATGAGGAGGCAGGACACACTAAAGGGAGATCGCATGCGTGACAGGACCAAACCCAAAGTCATCTGCCTTCCCATCCTCGCCTCCCGGGACAACTGTGCGAATCTACTGCAGTTCAGTTGAACTGAACTAAATAGATCAGTTGAGAAAACACTTCATGAAGAAACCACTGGACTTCATATGATTTTATTTTTCACAGAATAGCACAATCACAACCAGCTTTCCACTTCAGGTGAAATCTCCTCATGGTAATATCAATTCTGATAAACTGGACTGTAAGAGGGACTCCAACAACTTTTTTGAGAAACTCTACGTGTTGAAAGAACTTGAAAGCTTTGCCAGTAGGGGAACTCTGAAGTTTCTCTTCCTTAAAGTTTTTGAGGGAATAGTCCAGCGAATGGTTTGGGGTATGATCTCCAGTGAGTCTGCTGGTACGCAGGCATAAAAAAATGGCTGGTTTTGTTTTCTTTCAGAATGCAAGCTGATACCCTCTTGCTGAGACTTTGATGCTGACTTATATTTGCTTGGGAAATCATCTGTTCTTTCTGACTCACCATCGTACACTTTCTTCTTTCTTCTGTGTCTCCCTTGCCTCCATGTACCACTGTTATCACCGTTCTCCTCATGAGCGCTCCTTCTAAACAAATCCAGTTTTGCCTTCTTTGTGTCTTTGCTTTCGGGCTGTCTGTGAGGTTTGTCTTGACCTTTTGCAAGATGTAATTTAATGTTTGATTCTGTTAACGGAGCTAAAGAGTTACTTGTTCTGTTTCTTGTAATCCACGGAAGCTTCTCTTCGCCGAATGGGACCGAAGAAGGCATCAGTGACACTTCCAGAGTATGGAGTGAATTGTGACGCAGCCGGTCGGGAGACTGCATTTTGGAGGATGACCTATATTTTCTGCTTTGGTGGGATTCCTGGGAATGTAGGGTCACAGCCGAGGGAGGTTTTCGACAGCCTCTAATAGGAAGAGAACCTGAATGATCACTGTAGCCTGGTTTCAAGTCAGTTTTGATTTGTTCCATCTTGTGAAGATTGTCCAGAGGAATGCCTTTCTGTAATTCAAATAGAATGTTTTCTGATTCCTGTCTTAAATAAGGGTTGGCTTCTAAAAATATACTTTCTTCACTATCACCTATTTCAAGGGCTGAGCATTCCTCTAAGTTAGCTGAACTTGCGATATCTGTCTGAGTACCAGGAAAACCTTGAGAAATCTGAACTGAATGGTAATCAACCAAGCTAGGAGCATTTTCCCGGGTCTTTAAATCCAAAGATCCATGTGTATCTGTTTCTTGAAAGCATACGTGTTGTTTATCTTTTTCTAGAGTCACACAAGATTTTAACACTGGAAGGATGGCAGTGTCTCTCTGTGCCACGCCAGGTTGTTCAGGGTCCCAGGTGCACTCGTGGGTTGGCTCCAGGAATCTTCTGATCAGGGATGAGTTTTCATGGGGACTTTGCTTTTTGAAAGAAACATGTTGTTCTAGCAGTTCTGGACCAGCGGGAAGACTACTACTTTCTCCACTATTACCTACTTTTTTACACACTGCAGCTGTGTTCAACTTAAGAAAGTGTTTGGGAAGCCGATTTGGCCTGGGGAACATGCTTTGCACTGGAAGCTCCAGGAGAAAATGAAGGTATTTGCATTGTAAGTCAAGTTCTATTTGATGAAGAGATTTTTCCTCAAAAAGTAACAAGATTCTGTTTTTGTGTTTTGGTACTTGGACACCTAAATCAATACATTTAAATAAAGGTTTCCTTCTGTGCTGAGTATCGGCCACTGTGCGAGATTCTCTTACAATTCTGGGAAAGGCTTTCATTTGGATTTCCAGGGTTTTCATAGAAAAGTGTATGAGGAGTTTGTCTTTTTCCACTGAGTACTTTTGGAGAATCTGAGACAGTGGCAGTTTATTAGCAGAAGTCACTGAAGATGCCCCACTTTCTAGCTTGCTAATACTGTTCAACTTTGTAATGATCTCCTTGCTGCCACGTGACACATCAACAGTCATTGTCTTCACACAGCTGACATGGGGTGAATCTTTTCGGTATTTGTGTTTTAAGTTAAGTTGGATAGTATCAATCTCTTCTAGAGATAAAAACTTCATTTGTTTATGTTTCAGATGGAGACTTTGATTTTTATCCCCTGTAATAGTCTGTTTTAGATAAAAGTTGAACTTTCGGAAGGATTGTTTTGCCCTCTTGGGTATCAGATTCAGTTTTATTTCAAGTGCTTTGGACTCTAACATGGGTTTTGGCCGCAATTTGGGATGTATTGTTGTGGATGTTATGTCTGGGGCCCTCGTGAAGGGCGGTGACTTCCGATCATCACGATAATGAGGTTTCACTTTCTTCTGTGTATCAGCATAAACTTTGTCTTGGGTCATATTTTTTATCTTGGATTCAAAGACATTTTTAATTGCTTCATAAAGAATAGGTAAGCTTTCTGCACAGGCACTCTCTGTCGCTATTTTTATTTCATTACTTGTAGCCTGGGATGGTCTGGGTACAGTTCCTGAGAAAGTCTCTTGCCCCTGGGCCTTTGGTGTGGCTGTGTCCTGTACAGGTTCACTCTGATCCCTGTGCTCGGGTGGGGAGGCACACTCCACGGTGTCGGCTGGCTGAGTCTCATGCTGTGGTTCCTCTGCTCCTGGAGGGGAAGTATTCATACTTAGGGTACTTTTTATGTGGGTTTCCGCATTTTCCTTTGGATCTTCAGACACGCCTGGATGCTCTGTGGGTGTCAGAATGGGCTTTGGTGCCTTTTCTTCTTGCTCAACAATAAGCAAGTCAGGTTCTCTTATGATCCTTGAGATATCAGGCCCCAGAACAACCCCGTCTTCTATTTGTGCAGTTAAACTTTTTTCATTTACTTCGCTGCTGAGGTTTTCTTCCGATTTGACACTAGGAAGCTTTTGCATTTGTTTTTGGTCCACCCCGAAGGGCTGGGAACCATCTGGAACTACGTTTGTAAAATCCTGGCCCCCTTTTTTTACCGTGCTTGAGTTGTTCCTTTTAACAATATCACTAGCACTTGGTGATTTTTTTTGGAATTTAGAAAGACAGATTCTCTTTCCTCTTCCTAGGTTTGTCTCAGATTCTACTGTTTCTTCGGTCTGAGATGGACTCGTCACAGAAACAGAAAGACTTCTGATAAATATTCCTGAGTCATCCTCATTCCACAAAGCTATTTTCTTTGGTGTGCCAGAGTCACACTCTTTACCTCTCCGCATCTCCACTTCCCTTTCATCTTTGCTTATTTGCATCTTCTTTTCTTGATGTTTGGGGAACACGAGGTTTACCATCTGCACTCCAACCTCTGTCTTGTTCTGTAGCATGCATTGCTTTCCTTCTTGTGGACTGATTAAAATATCACGCGTAATTGGCTCTGCATGTATGACCTCCTCAGAATGTGATGGTTCCTGGAGGTTTACTGGGGAAATAGAGGATCTTGTGGATGTAGGCATGCTTTTATCCTTGATTCTGATGTTCATGTCAAGGTGCAGTGGGGAAGAGCGGGAAGTGCAAGTCTTAGTCAGCATTACACCAGAGGGCTCACAGGCAACTTTCTGAACCTTTTCCTCCTGCTTTTTAGTTTTCCCCTGAGGGCCACTTAGATTGCATATAAGCAAAATAGGTGATTTCTTCGCATTCAAATACATATCATGGGGATCCACGATACTGTTCATGTTTTTCTTTCTAGCCTTTTCTCCTTCTGAAGCTTTTACATCCTTGGAAAGCTCTCCGCCAATTGTTTCTGCATGGGCTATTTCCACTGCATCTGATGATGCCTTAGACTGTGGTGGTGGGAGGGGCACTTTTGTAACTATTACCCTGCACCCCTCTTCTTCTGTTGTATCAAATGCAAGATACGGTAGAGTAAGAAAAGAAGTACAAATGTTTTTGACGTTTGTAAATAGTTTATTTTTATCATCCTGGACCTTTCTCTTTTGCTCTTTAATTTTACACTGCAATTCTTTGGTATTGAGTATATGTGGAAGTGGCAATTTCTTTGCCTTCAGATCCATGTATATTGGGAGCATTTTGTCTTCAATGTTTTTGTTGGGTCTATTCTCCTCTAACATATAACCTTCAAATGACTTAGTATGTGCCTTTTTGCCTCCATTGGGTGAGTCCTGAATCTTTAATGGTGGAAAACAGGATTGTGCTGTTCTCAGTGTGTCTTTCATGTCGTTCATTCTAGTGACCCATTTCAGGTGAGATGGAGAATGTAAGGAAGCACAGGTTTTCCTCAGAACCATTTCTGGCTTACCTTCGTCTTTCTGCACATCTTTTGCTCGCTCTTTAATCAAAGGTAGTCTATTCCTACGGAGTAGATGTTTAAGTGGGCATGTCTCTTCTCTCAAAGTTATTGTTTTGGGGAGTATTCCACCTTTTCCACCTTCGATTTTTACTCTGCCCTTTCCATCTTTATGTGACCTGCGTTGATTAGCTTTTGTTATTACATTCCATGCACTAATACCTTTACTGGAATCTGCATACTTAATGCTCACTGCATCTGATGACTCGGGGAGCCGTAATTGTGCAGGAGAGGCTCCTGTAATTTCAGGCAAGTTTTTGTTGACTTTGGTTCTGTTTCGTTCTCTGTCCTTTTCTTCTCGTGATAGATGTTGTTTTCTTTTTGTTACATCATCACCAGTTGTTTCTGTATCTTCTGTTTTCTCTGCATCTGATAATGCTGAAACCACTTGTGGAAATAGAGGGTGTCTTTTAATTCTAAGCTCTTCTTCATCCACTTGTGTACTTTTATCCAGTTTAAGGTTAATTGGAGGTCTGGAAATAGGAACTTTTCTTAGCACTGCATCAGGTGGTTTACCTTGATCTTCACGTTTCTTCTGTTCTTGCCTTCCGATGTTCATGTGCAATTCTGTTCTATGGAGTATGTACGAAGGAGGTGATTCCTTTGACTTCAGACCTGTATCTGCAGTATGTGCCATGCCTGTCATAGCTACTGTTTTTCCTCTGTCCCCTTCTTCTTTCTGAGGCATAGGTTGTTTTTTCTTTTGAACATCTTTCATGATATCACCACCAATTGGCTTAGTATGTATTGTTTCCCCTGTATTTGATATTCTCTGCATTTCTTTATCCAATTTGAGGTGAGGGAGGGATGGTAATGAAATGGGAGCTTGGGTCTCTCTGCTTCCTTGTGTCTCCTTTTCTTGATGTTTGGGGAACAGGAGGTTTATCATTTCCACTCTGACCTCTCTCTTGTTCTGTTGCACATTCATTTTCATTGTGTAGCTTGATCTCTTAAGTGTATCAGTGGAACTGGACTTCTGGGCTTCTCTGTAACATAGTGATTTCTCTAGCTGTTGCTCTGTCTCTGCTTTTACTATGCTATACATTTTAATGTGCCGTTTGCTTTCGGATGAAAAAGGTGTGGGAGATGAAAATGTGTTTGCTATGCTTTTACTTTGTTGTGTGTCTTTTATTGTAGCTTTTCCGTTGCATTCCTGTTCCCTTCTGTAGTATAGACTACTGTGCTTGGTGATCGCACACATCTGGGAACAAATGGGCTTCTTTGTCTTCTTGGTTACACTTACGGGACCTGTAAGGATTTTTCTTTCTGGAAATTCCAAGACCTTTTCCTGCCTTTTAGACTCAAGTAAAACAGATGCCACGGACATCATTAGTGAATCTCTTTGCAGTTCTTCATATTTGTTAGCAGTAGGAGCACCCACTTTCCTTTTGGAGATCCCATCACATGGGTCTCCAAGCACCGAGTTCCTCCGCGACTTGGGAGGTGGGATATTTTGATCAACTGCGCATGTTATTTCCTTCCCAGCATCTCTCTCTTCCTCTTTTTCTTTAGGTTGTAGGGAAACTGCACTGTGAACATCCAGCTTCCTTGCAGGGCTCCCATCAGATGTAGTACTATGCTCTGTTTCATCAATGAAAAAATCATCACATATTGCTTCCCCTGATTTTGAAATCTTTTCACCTATTCTATGTAGTAGGTTGTTTTGGGGTGGGATAGTCTTCTTCAGCTTTTCCATTTGAGACGAAATCATCAGCGGAGAACAAATTGATGCCGATGTATTTTCTGAAACCAGCGCTTGTGGCTGCATTTCTTGTTCTGCCATAAGCATATTTTGATCTTTTCTACTTCTCATCCTATTCAGGAATGGGAGACCTGCTTTGAATAAAATCCCATTGTCTTCACTTTGCCACCTTGATTCTAATGTGGTGTTTGACACACTCCATTTATTACAGGAACATGTACACAGCCTTTCCCCTTTGTTTCTTTTCCCTTCACCTTGTTTCCAACACCTTCTAATGCCATTTTTCTTTCTTAACGGGCCGTTCTTTGCTGTTACTTTTTTATGCATTTGGATGGCAGGTGAGACAGGTGTAGATGAAAGGGAAGTGTTTATAAACATATTTGACATACCTAGGGATATTTCTTTGGCCATGTTTTCCAAGATGACATCCTGTTGCTTTCCATGGCCAAGGGCACCGGACCTGGTGATCTTAATTGACTTTAAAACCATCTGTGCTTTTCCAGTTCTAGACTTAGAGATTTGCGCCGCATTTCTCTGCCTTTTAAAATAACGTGAAGCTGGCATGGAGAAATTTAAAAAATCTGGTAAATCCTTTTGTAACCTTATCTTTCCATCTGGAATAGAACTATCTAGTTCCCTCCTAGGGCTTTTTTCAAACGGGATGCCATGCTGTGCTGGAACAGGGAAAGGTGCACTGACTAATTGCCCTGGCATTGGAGATGAACCCTTTGGACTCCTTGTAGTTTTTAATCCTCGCTGTGTTTTTGTTGTTTTTGGTAGCATCTCAAATGGGAGTGAATTCAAAATTGAGTGGGAAATAGAGTATAATACATGTTGTGTGCAGTGTGCTTGTTGCTGCCAGTCCCGAGCCATGGAGAATGAGTCTCGGCTTGTTTTCCTTGCTGAATTCTTCAGTTCTAGATCAGAGTTCACAGAGTGAGTCTCCTTCGCTTTCTGAGTATTGAAACTGAAGTGTGGGGGGTCCAAGGCTGCTTCTCCACCTTGGACTTGGGTTTTCTTTGTGTTATTTGAGGCATTGCCCCTCTTATCACTGGAGCTGGCCCACAAGGCTCTCTCTCCATCTGGCGATTGCTCTCGCTGTTGTAGTTCATGACTGAATCTCATTTTCCCTGGCACATCTGTCTCTCCTTTACTTCTATCATTCACATTTATGTCAAGTGAACTAGGCATGGCAGAGGAGATGGCACTTCGGGTCATATCTGCCACAGGGACACTTTCTTCCACCATGAGTTTGAAGTTGCATTTGAATTGCCTTCTATGGCGTGGTACACTACATTCTGTGATATTAAATGTTTGAGAAATCAGTGCATTCTTAGCCTTCAAAGTTAGACAGTTGGGGCTAATTGTATTTCTCTTGCCTATACGTTTTAAATGCTTTCTCTTTGATTTAGGTAAGGCAAGTATGGATAAATCCAAAGACTCCAGAACCATTGCTGGAAATTCTTGTGTTAAACCTTCCTTTCTCTCTGCAGTAAGATTTTCCAATACCTCAACATATTCCATATGAACTAAAAAGTCAATAATCTTTGGTTTCAGCATCTTTAAAGGTAGGTTTTTTAGACAACTATTCCCTGGGATATTAAATATCTGTGAAATTCGTGTCTTCCTTGCCTTCATAATTATACATTTGGAACTCATTTTGCTTTTTAAGGCTGTATATGGAAATGTCTTTCTCTGCCTTTTAGATTCAGATGGATCAGGTGTGGAGATACCCAATGATTCCAGGACAGCTGCTTGCTGATTTTCATTAAACTCTGGCATTTCCTCTTCGCTATGACTGTTCAGTTCCCCTGTGAGGTTCCCAATATTTGAGATACCACAGTTCACTGCATCAATTAAAACTTGGCCTACTAGTGATTCCTTTGACTTTAGAAGAGGAAGCTTTGAATTTGCTGTACATATTGTGCCATTTTGTGTCTGGTGGCTTTTCTTTGGCTCCTGTACCTGCAGTGGATCTGCAGGCTGCATTTGTAGTGGGATGTCTTGTCCTGTAACAAACAGAGTTTTCCCACTTCCTTTGTTCTCTGATTTGTGAAGGTGAAGGTCCTTCTTCCGGCCTGAGCAGAATATGAAACACTTGCCATGCTGTGGAACTACTTTTAGTAACATCTCTTCTTCACTTTCTATTTCCAATAGCATCTCTTCTTCACTTTCTTCTTCCTCTTCACCTTGAAGATTAGTTTCTTCAGTGTCATCTGAAGTAACATTCCCTTTATGTAGTGATATCACTTGCTTTTCTTGATTAGAACTGAGTCTTTTCTCTCCTAACCTGTCTTTTTCTCTTTCTACCTTGTTATACCTACTAATGTCAGGTTTAATAGTCATGAAAAAGGACACTTTATCTACCGTTTTTTTGCCTTCCTCCACCTCTTTCATTTTGGTTGTCAAGTTACATCCCGATTTTTTTCTACAGTTTGGGCTAGCATCACCCTTGATATTGAGTATGTATGAAATTGATGGTTTCTTTGCTTTTAAAATTCTGCACTTGTGATTCACTAAAGTTTTCATGTCTGAATATTGTTGGATATTTCTCTTCCTTTTGAATGTAGAAAAAGCAGACATGTAGCAATCATAAGTCGCTCTCTTTTTCTTTTTAATACCGTCATTCTGTTCCTCTTGATGGTTTGCATCAGATGGAACAACACATTCCCTTGCAGAAAATATCGCATCAATCTTTGCTTCCCCTGACTTTGGAGAGTAAAACCTAGCATACCTCTCTGGATTTCCAAACTGAAATTGATCAAATATGGGGCATGAAGCAGACTCCAAAATAGTTTGTGTAAAATGACTCTGTGGTTGTCCCTGAATATTGATACTTTCTGGATGTCTCAGTTCCTCATCTGTTTCAACAAGGTCATGATTCTCCCTTTGATATGCATTGAATATGAAGCCTTGGCTATTCTTCGAAGCTGGTAGAGATTTGTGGTCCTCTTCCTCCTGTTTTCCGTCTTTCACACTGCTAGATAAACAACTCACATCACTAGAATCTGGGCAACATGCTTCCCGACCATTTGGCAATTTCTCTTGCATTAGCTGCATATGACCAAGTCCTGTCATCCTTTGCATATCTGTCTCCACACTTAATATTCTACTCATTTTGATGTTGGGCAAAATAGGCAGTTTGGAGTGAATGGCATCAAAAAGTGCATCATTTCTCTTTTGCGGTGGATTTTTCATCTTTGTTTTCAAATCGCATTGTAGTTCCTTGCTCTACCTGTCATTAAGCATAAGTGACATCAATGGATTTTCCCCCCTCATAGTTCTATATCTGCAACTCACCATTATTTGCTTCCTTGCTATTTTTGATATGTTTTTCCTTCTTTTAGATTTAGAAACAAAGAACTCAACAGAATCAGAGGACTTCAGGGATGTCACTTGTAAATCTTTTGATACCTCTGAATTTTTTCCGTAAGAATCTAGTTGATGCACACACACACACACACACACACACGCGCGTGCATGCACACATTTTTTTCCCCCTAGATTCATGTTCTATTGGTTCTGTTTCTCTGGAGCCCAGACTAACATACCTATTCACTACCTTTAGTATCATGTTACCTTCAATAACAAGGTCTGTCCTTACTACTAAAGTAAAATTTTGTGTTAGAGTAATGGTCATAATGTGGGCTCTTCAACATCCATGCTACCTCGAATGATCAGGGTTGAGTCTAACAGAGTAATGTTATTTCCAAGTGATCGGTTTAGGTATGAACTAATCCTAGTATGAGACACAGATTTTTAAGGACTTCTGGAAAAAGTTGCCTAAGTTCCTAAGAAAGACCCAGAAAGGAATGGCCTGTTACTTCCTCTGGACATTTATGTTCTGATTTGGGAATCTGTGGACATCTTTCAAACCACCTCAGGATAAAACCAATACCAAGAAAGGCAGATGGAGAGATACAGGACCTTAATAAAGTTGTTGAACCACTGTATCAATGAATTCTGCAGCCTATTCTACCTCTGGGCTTTCTACTATACATCATAAATTCTCTTCTTAGTATGCTAATTTAAATCATGGTTTAGTTACCATAGAATTAAAACATCCTAAATGATACAAGTAGGATGGGTAAGGATTTTGGGGAATCCAGTGACTCTGACAGTGTCCGGACATAATTAGGACAAAATGTCATCAGGACCAACATATGATTGTTCACTTAGGAAAGTGGAACAAATAATAAAACTATATGTCATAAAAATAATTAATATTTGCGTGTTTCAGAAAAAAGAGGAAAGCTGAAATGTAAGACAGATATTTCAACAATGTAATATTGTGATTTTAGACATAATAAAAGAATGCTAATTTTTATCTGTTGAGCCAACCTTGCATTTCTAGAAAAAATCTCACTTTGTCACAGTGTATAATCCTTTTAATATGCTACTGGATTTGGTTTGCTAGTATTTTGCTGAGTGTTTTGCATCTATATTCATAAGGGATATTGGTCTGATACCTATCTCCTACTCTTTGCATACCCCATTAGTCTTACCCACTTTACATACTCTCTGTTTGGGGAACTTTCAAGTCATCATATCCTCTTGGTTTTCCTCCTAACTCACTGGTGGCTTTTTCTCAGTGAGTGAGAGAAGATGCTTCCTCCTCTTTTTTTTTTTTTTTTTTTTTACCTCTTTCAAGTGCCCCAGGGCTCATTCCTTGTTCCTCTTCTCTTATAGTTCCTTTGTAATCTCATCCTCTCTTGTGAGTCTTAATACTATATATTCTAAAACCCTCCCACTTATTATCTGTACTAGACATCTTCCCCAAAATGCTTACTCATATCTCTATTGGATGTGTAATCAACATCTCACATTCAACAAATGTAAAACATAAGTTCTGATCTCCCCATGACAACCTGCTCCACCCACAGCTTTCGTTTCAGTTGACAACGACTGCATCTTTGTATGTGCTCAGACCAAGAACCTTGATCCCTATTTACTTCCTCTCTCTCACAACCATACCCTGTTGGCTCTACTTTTCTCAGTATATCCTGACCCCAACCACTCCTTACTACCTCCACTGCTGCTACCCTGGTGTAAGTCACCTTTATCTCTTACTTGGACTACTTGCAATAGTCTGCCATCTGCTTAGACCCTTGACTGAATATAGTCTATTCTCAAAAGAGAGGCAGAATAATCCTTTGAAAATATAAGACCAAACCTATCATTCTCCTTGACAAAACTATAATGATTCCCCACTGCTACTCAGAGTAAAAGCCACTGTCTTTAACATGGCCTATAAGGTCCAGTTATGATCTGGTCACCTGTTACTTTTCCGAGCTCCTATATGTCACCCTGCGCCCACCACACTGGCCTTTTTACTCGTCCTCCAACATTGGGCATACTCCCCTGTAAAGCCTCTGTTCTAGGTGCTTCCCCTATCTGGAGTATAGATATATTCTATATAGAGTATAGATATATATCCTCTCATGTATGTTTGATTAACTCCCCTATCCCTTCAAGGCTTTAGTCAAATCCTGGATTGCAACCTACCTCTCCTCCCCTACTTCTGGCATCCTGGCTCCTCTTACCCCTTTCTATTTTTGTTTTACCATAAAACTCATCACCTTCTGACATACGATAACTTACTTATCATGCTATTGTTTATTATCAGACTCTCTCCAATTAAAAAGGGAGGCAAGCATCATTGCCTATTTTAAGTGTATCTCAAGAACCTATAACAATGACTAGAACACAGTAGGATCTCAGTACATATTTGCTGATGGTCATCTTTGCCTCTAGGTTTCTGATTGCTAATCCTTGTCCACAACAAGGTGACCTAGACATACAACCCAACCCTTTCTTCAAGTTCAATGAAGGGACAAAATCCACACACAAACCCCCCCCCCCATCAATGTGACTGACGTGAATGAAAAGCTGGAGGCAGAAATAGAAGGGAGTTGATTACCGCAACACAAACAGCTCCCACTTAATTGTTGGGCAGTCATTCCACTTCTGAAGTGTCCTCTCCCCACCAGGAAAGCTCAACAGGTTTTTGAAATTTTTAAAAGAACTCCTTACATGATTAGGAAAAGACTGACATTTCTGCAGCTATGGTAACCAGTAAGAACCAAAAGTAGTTGTAAATCAATTAAATCAATCAATGGCTCACAGTCATAGTATTGTCCTATAGTCATAGTAACAAATAAACAGCAAATATGCTTTCAAACAATTTTATCTATCAGTGATAACTTGCCTCAGGAAACATGCTTCTGAAACCAACCAATCCTTGACAGCTCCAACCTTTGAAAGTCAGTGAAATGGTGGCTGGCTCTGTCCGAACACACTTCTGAGGCTGAGGTCAGCCCGAAACAAGCAATTCCCCCAAACACGACAGACAGCTCAGCAATTTGCTTCTCTCCCTGAGACTGTGTCTGGCCAGCACTGCTCGCCCTGATTTCAGACAGGAGCGCTGTTCTCACCTTTGACATCCGCTGTGTGGTTCGGTCCTGCCGGTCCCTCCTCTCTGCCCATCCTCCACTTTCCTCTTCTCTCCCGTCTCACAGCAAAACAGACTCCACTCTGTCTCGGATGTGATGCGCTCTAACCAGTTTTATGTTTAGGCTTCTACCAATATGCAAGCCCTTTTCTTTCAAAATAATTTAAGATGCTTTTTCAAATATAGTTCTGTCCCCAAAAGAAATTCTGGTGTCAGGTAAACTATTTTTGCTTCGTTACACATCGTTGTAACTAACCTTCATGATATTCCTAAGAGGTAGTTCCTCTAACTGCTATTTTGAAAGTAAGGAAATGGAGGTAAAGTGAGTTTAAGCCATTTGCCCAAGGTATTAAGAGGCAGAACTGTGATATAAACCTAGACCTTTTAAATTCAAAATTTGTGTCTTTTCTCTACAATATGCTGCCACCACAGGAGTCATATTTATTCCCTATCCTTTTCCCTCAGCAACCCCCCACCCCCACCCCAATCTCCTCTTCTCAATTACTTTCATCTGATGTCTCCTAGCAAGGTACCACGCCTTAGAATCAACCCCCACCCCTCCCCCGGCAGGAATGAAGTCATGCCCTACAGGGATGGGGCAACTCCAAGGTCACCTGGATGCTAAAGCTGAAAATCCTTTTCTCCTAATTTCTTCTCATGGCTTCCTTTCTTGCCTATCGATCTTCTGGTTTTTAATTACAAACAGTCCTTAACTTATGAGAGTTTAATTTATGATTTTTTTGACTTTACAATGGTACAGAAGCAATAAACATAATTACATAAGATAGTCAACACTTTATTATAAAATAGGCTTTGTGTTAGATGATTTTGCCCAGCCACAGGCTAATGAAAGTGTTCCTAGTACATTTAAGGTAGGCTAGGCTAAGCTATGATATTCAATGTCTGGTAGATTAGGAGTATTAAATGCATTTTCAACTTAAAAATGGGTTTACCGTGACGTAACCCCGTCATAAGACGAGGCGCATCTCTATATGTGAACCTTCAACACCCTGCACACCTGTCCCCTGTGTATCCCAAACACCGACTTTTGCCTGTCCCGTTGACTTCTGGATGATCACTTGTCTGACAGCACTACTAAGGTGCCCTACATTTCGTGAGCATCCCTGTGCCTGACCAGCCCTGATGAGGAGTCGTACCTCCAGATGTTGTCACGGCTTCCAGGACGCCCACCTTACAACTAGAGGTGCCAGAGCCCAGTAGGAAAATAGAGCGACCACGTGAAATGAATAAAGCCCCTTCATACCTGACAAATGAAAGAACTTAGACTACAGTCAACTACTTGTCACATTCGTTTTCCACACAGCTAATGGTGATCTGGCTGAAATACAAAACAGTGTCACTCCTGTACTTGACTCATTCAGTGGTTACAAACTACCAACAGAATAAAATCCAAGCTTCTCAACAGGGCATAGCAAGTCCCCCCCGCCCCGCCCCCATCTGACCCCTGTCTACCTCTGCACATTCATCTCCCACTACTCCCTGACTCAGCCTCAGCCACTCTGAAACAATCATAATCTATTGCACACAAACTGCTATTTCTTATTTCCTTGCCTCTGCTCATGTCCTGAAGTGCCTTTCTTATCCTCCTGATCTGCTGGATTTTTCTGGCTAATTTTCGCCAGTCCTTTAAAATTCAGCTACAGCATAACCTTCCTCACCGAGCCATTCCCCAAGCCCCTCTGCTGGCATAGTCATTTCCCAAATGTTCTTCTAAATATTTGTGTCACTGTGTTACCACGCTGCAGAGCAAGTGTCCTTTATGTGTTTGTCCCCTCCACAGGAACGGAAGCTCCTTGAGAGCAGGGACTATCTTACTGTTCGTATTCCAGCACCAAACACCGTGTCCATTGTGTGTCCCAGGATTGTCAGATGGGTTTTGATAAAAACAATTAAATCATTGACAGCAACAAGAGCAGTGGCATTTAATCCCTAGCACTGACATATCTTGACGATGCCGATGACTTCTGATTGTACAAACTCCTTTCATGTCCCTCCTGCTGTGCCCAGCTCAGGGTTTGCCTGGGTCACAGTAGCGCTAAACGAGTATTTTCTCAATTGAAGTATCAAAACTGGTTGTTACTACTTCTCTGTGCATACTGAAGAGAGAGGTTGGGGTCGCCTCTCCAATATGCACAAAGCAAGTCGCTTAACCTCTCTCAGCATTGTTTTCGTCATGGGTAAAAGCAGTAATAATCCTACCAATCTGGAAACCTGATTTCAATAATATATGAAGAGCCATTAACACAGCTGGGAGCAGAGTAACCATTTAAAATCAATGTTAGAGTGAATTATGACGTCGATCAGCTGAGGTCCTCTACACACATGAAAAAACCCTTTTCTGGAATTCAGATGTAAATTCATTTTTGGATAGGCTAAAACCAACCTGTTTCATTTCATTTCAAAATATAACACTTACCTTTCTTCTGAAGATGAGTGAATTGACCAATAATCTAGAGATAAATGGAAATAAAAAAGAGCAGCAATTGGGGGAAGCTCAGGCTGAACAAGTTTTATGTATATTAAAATATGAAATTGTATAATATTTACCAAATTTCATTCATGCTTTTCAGGCAACTGTCTCCATTCTATTTCAAGGGAGACAGTACAATGTTAGAGAAGTAATCCCAGTATCAAAGTGCCACAACTTTCCGTTATTCTTGTATGTGATTTTAAAGAACAGGAAAGAAGGAAATCAACTGTTTTTCTTACCTTCTGGGCATCAGAACTATCCTTTTCTGGAAGTGCAAGCTTTTCCTGAAACCATGTACAAATCTTTATGAGCACAATCTCAAAACTAATTCCTAGGAAAATTAAGGAAAGTCAGCATCCAAACATTTTCAGAAGCCCAGGATTCTAGGAGGTCCCATAAGTTCAAAAACATATTATCTTCCAATTCACCCATCACAGCTTTTATGAGCAAATAAAAAAAAGCATTGAACCCTGGCTGGTGTAGCTCAGTGGACTGAGCATTGAACTGTGAGGCAGAGGGTCACTGGTTCAATTCCCAGTTGGGGTACATGCCCGGGTTGCGGGCCAGGTCCCCATTCAGGGTCACATGAGAGGTAACCACACATTGATGTTTCTCTCCCTCTCTTTCTTTCTCCCTTCCCCCCTCTAAAATAAATAAAATTTTTAAAAAAATTATTAAAAACAAAACAAAACATTGACAGTTTAACACGGTTCGTGAAAGAGACTGACGTCTCACTCTGAAGCCCTCCTCACCTCATCACCACACGCAGTGCTCCTGCCTGCGCCGCCCAGGCTGCTCCAGGGCAGCAGTGATGGCACAGAGCCAGGCGGGTGTCACAGTGGGGGTCCGGCTGCCCTCCTAGCGACTCACTTGAGCAGCAGTAAGGTTCATTTGTGAGACATGGGGTGCTATAAGTAGTTTTTTTTTACTTAAAAATTTTAAAGAGCCCTGGCTGGCGTAGCTCAGTGGATTGAGTGCGGTCCTGTGGACCAAAGGGTTGCCAGTTTGATTTCCAGTCAGGCCACGTGCCTGGGTTGCGGGCCAGGTCCCCAGTGGGGGGCACGTGAGAGGCAACCACACATTGATGTTTCTCTCTCTCTCTTTCTCCTTCTCTTCCTCTCTCTCTAAAAATAAATAAATAAAATCTTAAAAATTTTTTTAAAGAATCCTCTATTAATTTCACAAAAAGAAACACAATTCTACAAAGAATCCCTTCGCATAGGTGGGGTGTCACTGCCCTGTGATTCTAATACAGGGCAAATTTGAATTAGGCATAACCACTTTCTATTACCAACAGGAACAGTGTGTTTTATTTTTTTCTGTGATCAGGAAAATATAAATGTAGGGTTTCTAGGTTTAGAAAAAAAACGAACCTAAACAAAACTGAATGTCCCGGTATAATTTAAATTTCAGATAAATGCCAAGTAACTTTTTAGTATAACTATGTCCCATTGTTATGATGTAGGATGTGATAGCTTGTCTCTTATGAAAAGTTTTCTGTCATTATTTTTTCAAACAGGTTTTCAAGTTCTTGCTCTCTCTCTTCTACTTCCAGCACCACCCTTGCTGTGAGAATGTTGTTAAAAGTGTTGATTCATTCATTCTTTTATCATTTAGCAAATATCTGAGTAGCTTCTTTGTACCAGGCAGACTCTCTAGAAGCTACTTCGCGGACTCTGCACCCTGTGGGAGCCAGTACTGGGAACGTATGAGCCGTCTAGGAAGCATCAAGGGGCGTCATTGAAGGGTCAGCAAACATGAGCTACGCAAGGAGGACAGGAAAGGGGGGTTGAAGTTAGAGCAGGAAGCTCTGGAGGAACTGTTAGAAAGTTGAAGTTATGGGCTGGAAGAAAGAAATGGAGGGCTTCAGAGATGATCCGGGATGGACAGTGACCAACTGTTTTAGAACCAAAAGTGCTACTTTATCTTCCAGATATGGAAGGGTTGATGGCACACATTTTACCTTTAACCTCAGTCCCACTCCCCTTTGATCTGCTCCTTGTTTTCTTTTTGCCTAGTTTTCCTCATTAGTGTTTAGTCTTATATATCTTGCTGTATTGTATGCCTAGTTTTGAAATGTTGTAAAACATTTTAGCTGCACATTGATTGAGGTATACACATAAAAACAAACTGACAATTTGACAGAGACTTCCTTCCAAATTGTTGTAGTTTGTTCATGGAATATATGCCTTAGTATTTATAATAAATGCCCTCAATGTAAGGGGGGACCCCCAAACACCGGAATTTATTTACAAAAAATCATGTATTTACTCTGACACGTTTAAACTTCAGTCACCTTCGAAGTCCTCTCCATGTGATGCAATACATTTATTGAGATGTTTTTCCCACTGCTCAAATCAGTTTTTGAACCCATCAATTTCGATGCCTTTTAATGCGTCTCCCATTTTTGGTATCGTCTCTTCCACATTGGCAAAACATCTCCCTTCAAGGACTTTTCCATCTGGGGAAACAAAAAAAAGTCACTCAGGGTGAGAGCAGATGAATAGGGAGGGTGGGGCACCGGGGTCAAGCTGTTTTTGGTCAAAACTGCTGAACACTCGGCGCGGTGTGGGCAGGTGCGCCCATAAATCAGCCATCATAAAATGGGCAAATGCATTGAAAGAGTCTTCAAAAAAAATTCACTGACGCTGAACGCAGCCTCTCACAACAACACCAGCTGGTGCACTGACACAGATGGGTTCCTGGAACACTCACCTAGTGGGGGCAGCCTGTACTACAGGGGGCCTGCCCTCCAGAAGATAATTCTAGTTTTTTTGGGGGGTCCCCCGTTGTACAATTAAAATGGGGACAGAGCAGACAGAAGGACAACCATAAAACTGTGGAGAAAATGCTTTTTGTAAAAACATAAATGTTTGCCTAAGGCTATTATAACTGTGGGACAGAGGCTTGATGATAGTTCCTGCTTCAAGGAGTCTCCATACGCTTTTGGATTCATGAATCCAGTACAGGAAGAAGCCAAGAAGTAAGGCCCAGGCTACGTGTCAAAAGCATCCTAAACTATCCTAAAGCGCTAGGCTGAGCTTCGGTCTAACTTCTTAAGGGGCTGTAAGGCTTCCTGCCTGGAGTTTTGTGAAACTATTCTCCCTAATCTTTGCCGATGACTATGAAACAGAGAAATCTAAACAAGGCGCTTACTGTGTTTGCTGTGATAGAAATAGAGTAGTAAAAAAGATACCTGAGAAACAATATTATGTGATTTTTAGGAAAGTAAGAAAATTGATTTCATTATCTATTCTATATTCTGAATTTACAGAGCCTGCATTGATTCAAATGAAGGTGGAGACTTGAGTAAATCTACTCTATTGAGAAACTACAAAGAAGCCCAAGAATATGGCTCTTTTTTGGCCAGCTGAGATGTCGAATTACTTCGTTAATATATATGATGATGGAAACTTACTCTCTATTATGACCAGTGAAGTATTCTCTTTCAGATTTGCTAATTAGAGTTAAATTTACAAAGTGCAAGGTGATAAATTCCTGTAGCCCAAAGCAGCCTTGTAGAGAATTTAATCCAGAGATTCCAACTGAAGAACTAGGTCTGCAGTAACAAATGTGATTTGACTCCTCGGCGAGGTGTTGTTTTTTAAAGTCATTGTCACGTAGGATCCATTCAAAGAGTACAAGCATGGTCCCAGCACGCACATGCACACAATTCATCAGCATAATTCACCTAATGAACAGTAATTTCACTGAGTACACCCTCCTCTTATAGTTGAGCCTTGGTTGCTGTTGGCAGGTCAATGGGAGGGATTTACCCAGGCCAGTCAGCTGCAAGGATTGGCTCTGACCACTGACCACCAACCTCCGCCCTCGTAGAAGATCAGCTGTGCAGAGGCAGGGTGGTGGTTCTCCAAAGTGGTCTGTAGCTGTCCTGTGGGCACTGGCCCTGGGGTTTCCCAGGTGGTGCAGGCCAAGGTCTGGGTTTTGCCTGGGGCCACCCTGCCTGAACTATAAAGCAATCTGAGTAGGCTGCTACTCATGCTGGGTTTGGAGATACCCAGGCAAAGCCAAGCTGTGAATCTAGGCTGGCTGCTGCCAGTGCCCAGCCTGGAGCTCACTGAGGGCAGCTGTTGCTTGTCTGATAGGATAGGAAGTTGTGAAGCATGAGCCAGGACCAGCCATTCATATGGAAAAGCAGCTTGGGTGGGTCTGTAAGTTGGGTGGGGCAGAGTCTCTGGGAATCTCCAAGGTGGGTCAAACAGTGTTAGCCAGGTTGATGGAGTCTCAGATATGGCACCAGCCTGCCTGCTCTGTGGCTTTGTGGGAGGATGGCTCAGAAAAGGGACAATGGCATTTGCTCAACCTGGTGCCAGATACTTCAGCCTCTCCTAGTATGCCACTGGTGCCCTGCAAGCTGCTACCCCAGTGCTGGAGCTCAGAGGGAGTGAGTCTGGGTAGGTGAGTCCATGTGTGGATTCTTTAAGAGGAACTGCTTGGGGCTTCAGTAGTTTCTTCCACTGACTCACTCCCCACTGGTTTTTGCAGCCAGAAATTGTGAGAACTTATCTTACTGGCACTGGAAAGGGGGGCCCAGGCTGGGGGATCTGGTGTGGGGCTGGGCCTGCTGGCTCCTGAGATATCCCTCCCAAATTTTTTTCTACCACACGTGGGTGAGAGCCCAGCCTGTTCTGTGTGTGTGCCCCTCCTACCAGTCTGGATGGATGTGGTTTCTTTAATTCCATAGTTGTCAGACTGTCATTCGACTCAATTTCTGATGGTTCTGAGTGATGGTTTTTCTATAATTTAGTTGTAATTTTGATGTGGTTATGCAAAGAGGCAAGCCATGTCTGCCTACCCTGCCATCCTGACCAGAAGATGCCACAAATTGATTTTTTAAAATGTGCATTATTCATGCTGTGGCATATTATACAACAATCAAAACAAATAAATTTATATATACCTATATTTATAAATCTCAAACACATAAGTCTTAATTAAAAATATAACTGTAAAACATGCCAGATAACACTACCCAATATTTATGGTAAAAATACAGATGGAAAGAACATACACACCAGCTCCTGGATAGTGGTTACTCCCGGTGCAGGAGCAAGGACAATGAAGTAGGGAGGCTCCAACTCTTCACCACCCTCCCCCTGCTTCATTAAGACATAGCTGAATAGCTGAAGTACAATCATATGTACTGTGTGTGTGTGTGTGTGTGTGTGTGCAGTTGGGAGGTTTTGATGGATGCACACTCCCAGGAAGCCATCACCACTGTCAAGGTAATGACCGCATCCACCACCCCTAGAGTTTGGTTGCCTTCCTTTGTAAATCAGCTTGTCTCCATCCCCACGCCCAGGTAGCCACTGGACTGACTCTAGATTATTTTGCATTTTCTAGAATTTTATTTAAGTGGAATAAAAATATGTTTTTTTGGCCTGCCTTATTTCATAGTAATGGTTTGAAATTCATTTATATTATGACTATAAATAGCTTATTCCTTGTTGATGACTGGTAATTCATCATGTGAATACATCACGGTTTGTTTATTCATTCAACTACTGATGGACCTTTGGCCTGTTCCAACATTTGTGTACAAGCGTCTGTGGAAATATGTTTTTGTTTAATTTGGAATGATGTAAGAGAACTGATTAGTTGTAGTAGTTATACATTTAACGTCTAAGGAGACTTTCAAGCTGTTTTCCACAGTGGCTGCACCCTCTACATTCCGCCAGCAGAGTGTGGGTGCTCCAGAAGCTCCACGTTCTTGTCCACACATGGCATGGCCAGTCTGCCTGATTTTAGCCATTCTAACCAGTAAGGGATGGTGGCACAATGTTGTGGGTTTTTTGTTTTTATTTTTTTTGGTGGGTGAGGAAGGGGAGAATTACATTAAAATCCAGCTTTCCTGCCCTGGCCAGGTGTCTCAGTTGGTTGGAGCAACATCCTGTACATCCAAAAGTTGTGGGTTCAGTTCAGGACATACACCTGGGTTGTAAGTTCGATCCCCGGTTGGGGTGTGTACCGGGGTCAAGTAATCAATGTTTCTCTCTCTCTCCCCCCACCCCGCCCTCTCCTTCTTTCTCTCTCTTCCTCTCTCTCTAAAATCAGTAAACATATCCTCAGGTGAGCATTTACAGAAACTGAATTACATTTATGTCTCTAGAGCAGTTTACAAATGGCTCCTTGAGGACCTTTCAGCTTTCTTGTTCCAGGAAGCTCTCTCCTGTGAAGCAGTAACTTGGGAAGCAAGGTATGTTCATAGAGTTTCACTTTGTTTTCTTCTTACTATGATTTGATAGTAAATACAGTGCAGGGGTGGCGGGCATTAGGAGGAGGGCAGAAATCTATAAAGTTGAGAGGAGCCCAATCTCCATTCTTTTTTTCCATTAAATCTATTGTCTTTTTGTTTACACCTTTAGCTCCCATATTCTTTTGCATCATTTGTCTTTCTCTTAATTATTTCCTCTTCTCTTTGCATTCCCATAACCAACCACACTTTTCCTTTCTCTCTTCCCTTCATTCCAATGTCCTGTCAAATTCAACGGTGTTCTGGTGGCATCAGAGCCTGAAGGGCGTGGTAAGCTGATGGTCAGGTCTGCCTGTCACCAGTGGGAGCCATCTAAGTTGGGACAGTGGCCTCTACCATGTAGGCTTGTGATCTGAAATGTCTCCGGGAGCTGGCCAGGCCTGGGCCTTTCTGTGCAACTTTGAGGGGCAGAGAGTGGACCTGAATGGGTGATCCATGTACTCCAGGAAGCTGTTTCAGGGAAGGAGCCAGCAAAGGAGGATCCGGCTGGCCTGCTGCCTCTTCCCCAGCAGCAAGCAGGTTCTGCTGGTCTAAACCCTAACATGCAGACCAAACTGGGTCTGACTCTTTTCCCTCAAGAACAATGGCCCTGGCTGGTGTGGCTCACTGGATTGAGTGTCAGCCTGTGAACTGAAAAGTCATTGGTTCGATTCCTAGTCAGGCCACAAGTCTGGGTTGCAGGCCAGGTCCCCAGTTGGCGGTGCATTTATCAATGTATGTCTCGCACATTGCTATTTCTCTCCCTCTCTTTCTCCCTCCCTTCCCCTCTCTCTAAAACTAAATAAATAAAATATTTAAAAAATAAGTTACCACTTATGAAAAAAAAAGAATAGGGGATGAATCCCATGGCAGTGAGAGACCCCACTCCTGCCTGGTGTCCCGAGTCTGAAGAAGCATAATTTCAAAAACGAATGACCTTGGCGACTACAGTTGGCAATTCTGTGTTGTGTGCTTGAGAGGTGCCATGAGAGGAGAGCTCTCGTGTTCTCACCGTAACAACAAAATGGTAATTACATGAGGTGCAGGATGTGACAACTAAGCGTATTGTGGTAAAGACTTATGATACATAGGTGTATCAAACCCTCACAGTGTACACCTTAAATCTACATAATGCTATGTGTCCATTATATGCCAATAAAGCTGGGGTGAGAAAAGAACAGCTACCCATGAGCTCTGGGATTCCCTGCTGTGGGGAGATGCTGCTTGCCTTGAATTTCCTTGCAGTGTCCTCTGGGGAGCGGGGGTGCTTGTTCTAGCATCTCTGCCGCTGAGAGCTTCCACCGCCTTTCCACTTCTCTGCAGGCTGAGTCTTCCTCTGGCTGCTCCATCAGACTCACTCACGGGGTGTGACTGGCCTCCCCTGACCCAGGCTATGACTCTGGGTGCATGCTGATTGTGGTCCAAGTGTTCTCAGAACTTTGGCCAGAGAAAGTTCTGTGAGGCCGGAGCCCTCTGGGTGGACCTCATTTGACCAGGACTTTACTTCTGGGGCTCTTCAGTTTAAAAATGAAGACACTGAGACTGAGAGAGAGTTCAAGCCATTTGCTCAAGGTCACATGGCTAGTTGCGGACCTAGGATTTGAACATACGTTTTCTGGTTCCAAAGTTTATTTCTTGCCTCTATACCACACTATTCAGCTCACTAACCAAAGTCCATTCCCAAACATGTCAAGTTGCTTGAAATATAGTTTTATATTCACTAAGAAATAAAATCGCAGGGAACACTGACTGTTGCTATTTTCAAATTTATATACAACTGTAGGAATATCTCACCTTTTTTCTTAAGTTATCCTTTATGCAAATGTGATTATTGAGCTTCACTAGTGATGGAGATGAAATAATTTGCAGGATGTGTCAGCCAGTATGCACCCCAGTCTACATGTGGCACACTGACAAAATTGGTTTCCCTGTCAAAATAACTTGTAAATATCTTGTGCCCTTTTGACATTCAACATAAACTCTGACTTTGGTAGGTAAGCCCACAGACTCACCGTCCAATCATGTGGGATTCATAACTGTGTTCCCACCTTATGAACAAAGGGGGGCCAGGGGTGATAGCCCAGACTCAGAATTCCAAGCTCCTGGTCCACCTTCAGGTTTAGCTTTTCTTTTATTTTGTTTCCTTACGCCCTCTTGTGGTCAAGAAGGAAGTGCGCATGCAGAAGGCCTATTGGAAACTCCAGGTACTACCAATAGATTGGAGAGACACTTGCCATTTTGGAGTGGAAATTCCCCATGGAACAGCATTCCCCTTCCCATAAATGTATGTACTTCCAAACCTTATAAAAGTGAGCTTAATTTGTCTAATTATAAGAGAAATACAGGTTTCAAGGTTTTGGAAATTGAAAAATACAGAAAAGTGTGAAGAAAATAAACACAATAAATACTCTGACTTGGCAGAGGTAGTGACTGTCAAGTTTTGTTAAGTATTCCTAATTTATTTATATGCAGGTACATATACACATACATATCACATTTGTTTTTCAAATATACAGTTCAATATAATTAGTCTATCACCAGCTCCTGAACTAGCCACTATGAATGCCTACACCTCTCCATGTGCACCTCCTCTGCCCAGACCCTCTGTCTGCTGCCCTGTCAGAGGTCAACAGTGATGTTTATGGTCATAATTTCTTTGCTTCTTCTTAAAGTAAAATCAAAACACACACACACACACACACACACACACACTGTATGTATACTATGTTTCTTCTTCTTCCCCGCCCCCCCCCCCTGAGCCTTTCCCCTAGATCATCAAATACTAGCAGAACCCCTGGTTGTACCATAACCAGAGTATGAGTGTATTGTAGTTTTTTTAATGAATCCTCTGAATGTTGGCCATGCTTATTGTTTTAAATTTTTTGCTACTCTAAATCATTCAAGCTATTCAAGATAAATTTTTGCACAATCTGTGATGATTTCTTTGAGATTTGTCCTTAGACCTGGAATTTCAGGGTATGAGGTATTCAGTCTGGCCACTCTGTCCCTCTGCCCTGGAAACCCTTTCTGTGCTGCCTGCCTGGGTCATTCTGACATCAGTTTTCGGACGAGCCACCAGTCTCCTCCCTGTGCACAGTTGGGTGCTTTTACTGCTGGGTGCCCATGCTCTGCTGCCTCCCTGTAGAAGCACAGGCACATGGCGTGTACTTCCTCTTCTTCAAAGATGCCTAGGGGATCCTCACCCCTCAGAGCTTTGGAGTTCTTGAAAACAAGCAAGTGGGCCCTTTTCCTTTAAAGAAATAGGGAATGAATACCACCAACTTCAGAATCTTAATTTTTCTTACACCTACAGTGACTGAGCTACCAATTCTTCACAGTGGGGCTTCTGTTCATAATTGTTCTTTTCATTTCCGAGGGTAAAAGTATACTAACCTGAGATTTTTCTCTCAAAAAGACAAGGGAGGCAGGAGGTTATCTTGACTAGAGTAGGGGACCCATATTGGGAGCTTGCTCACTAGGTAACACCATCTTCATGGGCCTCTGGACCCGCATAGCACTGACATACTGGAGTGTTTCCTCACACATTGGCTCTGAGCTTGGTGTCCTGTAAATAGTAAGCACTTAGCAAATGTCTCATACATGGGGGAGTTTGAAGACCCCCCACCCCTAAAATTGTGATTCTAGAGATTTTGTCACAGAAGAATGTCATGTTATTAGGATTTAGTGTCGTGGTCCCATCCGGCAGGACCGCGTGTTGTTGTGTAATGCTTGTCCTATATCCCTGGACAAGTGACAAACAAATTCACATGGACTAAAGGAATCCGGTGAAGAAAAAGGGATGTCAAGCCACTCTCTAAGTGAGAGAGTGCTAGGGCTTGCACGGCCGCTCTCTCTGAGAGAGAGAGAGAGAGAGAGAGAGAGAGAGAGAGAGAGAGAGAGAGAGAGAGAGATAGGGCTAGGGAGTGTGAGAGAGGCCCAGAGCAGGCCAGAGAGTGAGAGAGAGAGGGCCTAGACCTCTCCCCTGGTCAGGCTTTTATTGACACTCTAGGTACTTTACATCCAGGATGGTTCTCATTAACTATGCACAGATTTGCTTTAGGTGGTTACCATAACAAAAGAAAGAATGTTGCTAATCCCTTCAAGATAAAGGTGATTTGCAAATGTAAAGGGAAAAGAAGTGGAACTGGTTACACCCAAACTTGAGAGGTTTAGCATAGATTTTAGGAAGTTACTTTAAAGAGATGCAGTAAACATTTGTTTCTTCAATTCAGGATGAGGGAATTTTTAGCAAAAGCAAGTCTCAAAGCGGCCTAGGTACAATGCAGGCCTGATTCCCCACGGGAAACCTATTCATGGATGTTCTCTGCACACCACACACATCTGTCTGCGTTCAGAACCAGAGCTGAGCCACTAGATCACATCACACATGGATAGGTTCCCTATAATTTAGACTGAGAATGTATAATATTTTCTATGCTCCCAAGAGGTTAGATTCCATTGCAGGCAGGGAAATGAGAACTGGCTGTAGTTTCGAAGTGGCCAAGGACAGAGACCTGATAGGGACATGGAGCGTTAACCTGGATGTAGTTAAGTTGACAGGGCCAGAAGGACAAGAAGCAAAAGAAGGATGCCCTCCACAGCAACTGTGTTCCTTAACAGTTTCTCTCAGGACCAGGAGTAGGGGAAGAGAGGAAGTTTCTCTGCCTCACCTGGGATGGGTGCTATCTGGTCCTCAGGAGGAAGATCTTTGGATAACAGAAGCCGTCTTTTTTTTTTTTTTTTTTTTAAGATTTTATTTTTAGAGAGGGTAAAGATAGGAGAAAGAGAGGGAGAGAAGCATCAATGTGTGGTTGCCTCTCACGCGCCCCCTATTGGGGACCTGGCCTGTAACCCAGGCATATGCCCTGGCTGGGAATCAAAACGGTGACCTTTTGGTTCGCAGGCACACGCTCAATCCACTAAGCTACACCAGCCAGGGCCAGAAGCCATCTTTAGATAGCAGAAGCCAAAGGAAGGAACGTTGCCAGATTCCCAAAGTGCTCCTTACAGCCTTTAATGGCCTGCTGTCCTGACCAAAGCAGGTCTGTGCCTAAGTACAGGCTGAAGTTGTGGTTCTAATATTCTTACATATGAATAAATATAGGCTTTGTTTGTATAACTTTCAAACTCATCGCACACTAATTTTGATCTGTTGGTAACTAGTAAACATTTTCCATATGCCAGGTAGACTGTTATGTGCTATGGACGCATTATTTCATTTAGTGTCCATGACAATACTCTCGAGTAGACCTTACTCAGTTGTTTCACAGATGTAGAAACTGAGGCATGGAGAGGTTCAGTTGCTTGTCTAAGACCATAGAGTTGACATATCTGAGATCCAAACCCAGCCTCTTTTGGATCCAAAGCTCATTTTATTTAGCCTACCAAGTCATACTGCTTCGCTTATGACATTCATCATATTCTGCCTCAATTGGCAAGCACTTGTCCAAGCTCTGCATTATGAGTCTTTGGGGAGCATTCACCTTACTTTTCTCTTATTAGCCTGAAGTGCCACACACACAGCAGGCAGGCAGCGGTGTTTGCTCTTGGTTCAAGCAGCAACCTGGTCTGTGGACGGAACGTCACAGACTGTGTGTGTGGGCTCTCCTCAACTTTTATTTTGAAAACTTTAAGCTTACAGGGAAGTTTCAAGAATAATGCAATTAACATCCACATATCTTCTACCTAGATTCACCAATTGGTTGACATTTTGTACGTTTGTCTTTTTCCTTTTCTTGACCTTTGAGTCAGTTGCAGACACATGCTATTTCACTCCTAAATACTTTAGTATGTATCTCCTAAAACCAACGCCCTGTCTACATAACCAAGATACAATTATTATTCTCAGAAAACTTTACATTGTTGCAATTCTAATATACTCTATGTTCAAATTGTCCCAATAATGTTTCTCAATAGCTGGGTTTTGGGAGGGGGTGGGTTTGATCCAGGGTACAATTGGGGATCACACTGCTTTTAGTATATTTCTCATCTCCTTTAATCTAGAACAGTTCACTAGTCTTTTTCTTTTTTATGAAATTTACATTTTTAAAGAGACCGGGCAGTTGTTTTGCAGAATGTCCCTCAATTTGAGTTTGTTTCCTCAAGAATAGAGACAAAGTGCATACTTTTGGCAAGAATAATTATCGCTCTGTCCTCTGTGCATCACATCAGGGAGCGCATGATGTCAGTCTGATTTCTTTGATGTGGAGGTTCTCTTTTCTCTTCAGTAAGTAATCTGATGGTGATACTTTGAAACAGCATAAATATCCTCAATCATTCTGCATCCACTGATAATTTTTGCCTGAATCACTTGTTGGTGGTTCCAAAGTGGTGATTTTCTACAAGATTTCTACAATTTCTTCTACATTTATTAGCTGGTATTCTTCTCTAAAGATTTCCCTCCCTCTCTCTCCCTTTGAATTATAATCTACCTATGGCTGCCAGTGTCTTGCACAACGTGACGTCACTTACATCCCTGGGGCCCATGTTTTCTCATCCTGAGGGTGACATGACCTATGGGTCACACTCTTGAATTTTAGTCAGTCGTTGACTTTCCCATAAAGCTCTGCAAGGCACTCGCAAGGGAATGAAAAGGCCTGGGTCACGCGTGCCAGGCTACAGCATCCACCTGCACGGAGCACCCCATGCCCTCCGCCCGCCTTCCCCGCGGCCCCTTCCCTGACAACAGTAACTAGTAACCTCCCAGCGTTCTCGCGAGAGCGAGCCCCTTCAGGAACAAAGGTGCGATTCCCCCAGGCTTCTCCCGCTCGGCGTCCATCTCCGCCCGGGGCACCTGCGTGCCAGGCTGTGCCGCGCACGCGCGCACGCCGAGCCAGACAGTTGGTGGTGTTGGTTCGCTCCAGCTGTCCCTCTCCGCACGCAGCCCCGCGGCGCGCGACCCCGGTGTGACACCACGGCGCTTACGCGGTGCGGAGGGAGGCAGGGGCGCGCAGGCGCCGCAGGGGGAGTAAGGCCGCGCAGGCGCGGACGGCGTTGGTTGAAGAAGACCTTCAGCGTTGCCCTAGCGGAGTACCTGCTCTCTGGGTGGAGGTGAGGGGAGCCGCGGTCGCGGGCCGGGCCGGGGGTGATGGGGCTGTCTGTCACCACCGACACCGGGGCCCGACGAGGGGCGGGCCTAACGGAGGGGTCGGGAGGGAGCGAGCAGCCTAACGGGGCGCGGCGGGCCGGGCCGGGCCGCGGACGGCAAAAGGGACCTTGCTCCCCTGGCCGCCTCAGGTGATGGAGCCGCCGCGCCGGCGGGGCAGGCGAGCCGCGACCTTCCCTCCGCCTGGTGTGCCCACGGGACTCTGTTTCCAGGCGTCGGGCCCGGGAGGAGGTTGGTTTTGGGGGAAGTGGGGTCCTCGAACCCCCAACCCGCTCCCCGCCCCCAGCTTCCTCTCAGGAATTGTTGTTCAGCACCAGGGGAGCCCGTCCCGTCACCGCCGAAGGGAGGGTGCCGTACGTGCAGCTCAGATAGGAGAAGTGAGGCGCAGAGCAGGGTCTTCGCGGACTGGGTGGGTACTGAGCAAAGTCCTGCCGCCTGGTTACGCCCTCCCTCCCGGCGTTTGCACCCCATGCAGCCGCGGTGCTTGGTGCATGGCTCAAACAACAGGTGCATTTTGTAGAGCTAACCGCGGCCCCCGGTGATAGCTTTGCTCTCGAGTTACGTGAAGTCTCTGGGTCTGTCCGGTTTTTTGCTTGATCATAGCAGTCGTGCGTGTCCCATCAGAGTCGTGGGCCTGAAAAAGGAGTCTGGAGCCGGGCAGAATCGAGATGAGCTAGTAAACTCAGCCAGCTGCACGACTTTCGCAGTGTCTGGCAGTGGTTTTGAGAAAGAAGGCAGAAGGCCGAAAGGTTGCGATGAGCCCCGGGGAGGATGTTTCTGAACACTTAAATGCACGTGTTCTTTCCCCGGGGGGTGAAAACCCAGACTGCAGAGCCCCAGCGTTTCTGAATGCAGAGTGCCCGCTTTTCTGTACTTAACTCCCCAAACTACAGTCCTCTGGTGAAATTCCATCAGATGGCCAGCATCAGCTGTGATCATAGAAAGTAAGGTCACACTGCAGTTGGCAACGTGTAGCGTGTACAGAATTGATCGTTTGGATGCAAGGAACTGAACTGTAAACTAATTGCTCGGGAGGTGACCTCTGAGACCTCGTGACTGAGAGTAAGGGTTTATTATGGTATGAGTCAGTGCACTTATCCCGACCCTTTTGGTCTTCTCTGTGCGCTTTCCTCCTAACTGTGTGTGTGTGTGTGTGTGTGTGTGTGTGTGTGTGTGTGTGTGACACTGTTCCCTTAGCATATAGTGCCATGTTTGACGGGCGTAGGGCAAGGAACAGATTTTTAATGAATTCACAACTGAGAAGTGCATCATAAGCGTATGTCATGTTCAGGCCTGGTGGCCCAAGCAGAGACTTAGCAGAAGGCCAGGTTAAGACCCAGGCCGCATGAACATTCGTTTGAAGGTGCAGGTAGTGGAGGCACAGTCATGGCGAGGGCGAGCTGGTGCTCTGGAAGTTTCTGGTGTAGTGGCTGGGGCTGCTGAGGCTGCCTCGCGGGGGCTGCGATTGGTCACACGTGGCTTCTGAGCCCGTCGCGGGAGATTCCCCAGCACCCAGAGAGGGCGAGGGCATGGGCTGTGGAGTGGTGTTAACGGGGCTGAGAATTTCCAGGGAGGGTCGTCCTGCCAGCGGAGAAGCTGGACGTCAGTAGGCCAGACGAAAGGCACGGCGCCCGCGGCTCTGAAGGCTTTACCGTAGAGTGTGCACCGATTTCGGGGAAGCAGATTACTGTAGGGAGAGCGTACCCTGTTTCTTGTTAAGAGGTAAGATCTAGCGCTTTGTTTTAGGACCAGCTTTGAGAGAGGGCGTAGTCTGGATAAGTGAATACATTTCAATTAGTATGGTAATTCTTACAATTACGAGCTGAATTTCAGAGTGGTAAAAATGTTAACCCTGAAGATTCTTCATGCATCTGTTTAAGCTTGCAAGTTCCTTAACAAATTTACCTTGTTGCCTAATACAGCTCTTTGGCTTTATAACAGCCCAAGAAATGTTTTTCTGATGTAAATTTTCCTTTGCTTAAAGCAAAAAAGTTAAATTAACACATATCTCCTTCAGCCTCTGGGAAATTTCTTTTCCTTGAAATGCAATCACAAAGATGACCTCTGGACTTTCCTGGGAAAAAAACCTTTTTATTCTCCGTTTTGGGAAAGCTCCTTTTAAAGGAACAGGGTGCCTTCTCAGCTTGCTTGCATTAGGGTATAAGCATTAATGATGCAAAGGAAGAGAAAACCTCTTCTCAGAGCACTAAATAGTAGAAGGACGAAGGGTGAATAAATACTAAATGGTTATTTCTATTCCATTGTCCCCATGTTTCTCGCTAAGATATGTGTAACACACCAACTTACTGTGACCTAGGAAAGGCTGCCAAGGATGTCTTCAACAAAGGATATGGTGAGTATGGTATGGGGACTGTTCGGTCTGGTCTGGGCAGGGTTGGGATGGAGTGCCTGCTGCACTGTGCTGGTAAGATGAGGTGGAGTCAGCGTCAGTGTGTCTCACGAGGGTTAGGGGTTAACTGTTAACAGGTTATTAGACTTCAGTTTTTAGAGGTAGCGTCCCACAGGCTTTACATACAATTGTGTATGTGTGTGTGTGTACACACACGTGCATGGTTAATATTATCTGTAAGACCAAACAGTGTAAATCTGTAATATGTATACCTCTCTGGCTAGCCGTGGTGACCTTTAAAGTAGGGGTGCATTTTTCCGTCTCCAAATAATGGCAGTGTTTTTGTGGGAGTGAAGACACAGCTTTTGACCACTCTGCAGTAACATATTTTTTTATCTAAATAGACATTTATTTTTAGTTTTTAAAGTTTAGTCTTTAAACTTAATTTTTTGTGTTGTACACATTTGATTTTTTATTAACTAGTAATATTGTGTATATTTTAAGCTTGTATATATATATATCTGCATGGCATTTTCTAGTAATTCTGGTTCTCAGAATAGTACGTATTCCTTTATTCACTTGTTCTTTAACTTACCATTTTAAAATATATTTTGAGGGGGTTAAAAATTATGCTTAAGTTATTTCATTATAATTCAATTTCTCTTGAAATTCTCACCTAAAGAGAACACTGTCAATTTTCCATATGGAAGGTATTATGGACTATTTTCATAGTTTCTAAGTTGCAAAAATTAGAGTGACTGTCACATTTTGTAAGTAACTGTTTCTGTGTGTGCGTCTAGGGTTTGGCATGGTCAAAATAGACCTGAGAACCAAGTCATGTAGTGGAGTGGTAAGTACCTAATATATTTTCTGTAGCCTGTAGACGTAGCCTGATTAGCTGAAAGGAACCCGTGTAAAAATCAGTGTTCAGCCTAGATATGTGAAGCAGCGCACTCTTGGCTCTGCACCCTCTTCCCGACAGCATCATTCCGCTCTCAGATTTCAGTGAGAAGCCTCACTCAGCCCTGTAGGCCTTAGCGTGTGTGCCATGTCGTCATACCTTTCAAACACAGACACTGAAAACTTGACCTTCGTTGTATTGGGTTCATGCACGTTTTATCACGCTTTTACAGGAACAAATTAATTTTAGTCTGTCCCTTCGTGATTAATTGAAGCAAATGTAAAAATAAAATGCACATAGAAATTAGTTTACAGTTTCTATTGATGTTCGTAAAGTCTTTTTTACTGGAAGTTAAGAATATAGTCAAAGATACATGTACATATTTTCAAAGCATCATTAACCAGAGTTTTTACTCAGGAAGTTTCAGCAACTAGATTAACCATACATTCACCTCATTTTCTGATTTCTCCTTATTGGCTGCATCTTTGTTGGTATTACTTATTCGAACCAATGCAAATTTTATTTCTAGATGTAATGATTTAATTAGAAGGGCAGGAGGCGTTACGATCCTTTGTCTCATTCTCGGAGTAATCATGGTTTGTCACTGTCATCCTTCCCCTGGGTGTTCTCTTGATGCACAGAGACGGGCACTTTGTGGGTCGTTCTGTTAAAATGGAAATACACTCATTTTGAGTAGGGTTTCAGAATTTGCTCAGGTCAGGTTTGTGTTGCAAAAACCATCAACTAAAATTTTATCTCCCTTTCATGCTGCTGTTTTGTGGGAATATTCACTCAGATGGTAAGAAAAACAAAGCATAGTTGTGTGCTTGTCTTTATGGCTGCTTTTGGTCTCTGGTTCTGATTCATGATAAATTACATCTACTGCTCCAAATTCACTGCACTTTGATATTTTTATTGTATGCCATCTATTTAACAGTAACATTTTAAAGATTGTTTTGTTGCTTTCTAGCATGTAATGTAGAGCCATAGACGTTATGTGCATGTTGTAAGTGTATTTTGCACTGTTTGATCTAGTTATGAAATTAGACAAAAGCAATTTCAAGCTTGGAACTGAACTTAGAAAAATAGTAGCCTTCTCCTGAGATTCATATCTCTGATATTTTAGACTTTTGACAGAGCTTCAAACTAAGAAATGATGGTAACAAGGAAGAAAAGTAGACTGACTACTCTTTTACCTTGATTTTGAGCACCAAAATTAAGGATTGTATTTACTATACTTTCAAGTTTATGAAAGGTAAATGTAAAAAATAAAACACTGGGTATTGGACCTACTAGAAACGAGAAGAACACACTGGTCAAATTAACTAATTGTGTGAACTGTTAAACATGGTTAGCTTTTTATCATTTTTCACTAAGGCCTTGCCCTAAGTGTGCAGCATGATATTTTCTTTGAAAACTTTCTGTCTGGCGTTGATAAACAGATCAGAGTTTCCCAGTTGTTTCATCAGCTTAGAACCAGAGTTGGGGAGCAGGGTATTTGGTGAAGGGAGGGTTCATATTGCAGGCTGGGGAATATAACTGGTCAGGTCTGGCAGCATTTCAGAAATACTATTTAAAAACAGGGCCCGTCAGAATGGTTTTTTCTTGACAGTTCATAGATTGTCAGTGACAGGTGTTGACTGTTTGCTTCCCCCTAGAAGGATATCTTTTTCTGATAGCTCGTTGTCATGTGACTAAAATGACATCCGAGTCGGGAGGAGGGTCTATTTAAGGCTCTCGTAGTAACTCTTCGATAGAAAGCACTTTAAAAAGGTAGATAGGCGGAGAACAAGTGATAAATTATGACCTTGCATTTTGTTATAAAAAATGGATAGGCACTTTCAAATAATAAAATTGTGTCTGCTTAAGGTTTTATAGATAGTTTTGTGAACAAAAGTAAGAAAGTTTTCTTAACAGTGTGTGTAATAAATACCACTGAACTCTACACTTAAAAATGGCTAAAATTGTACATTTTATATTGTGTATTTTATTACAATAAAAATAAAATTTAAAAAAATGATAGAGTTCTGACCTTATTAAAAGGGAGAAGGGAGGCTTCCTCTGATTTGGGAATTTTGTTTGTTTGTTTGTTTGTTTATTATTTTTGAGAGAGGGGGGAAAGGAAGGAGAAAGAGGAGGAGGGAAACATCAATGTGTGGTCGCCTCTCCTGTGCCCCCCACCGGGGACCTGGCCCACAACCCAGGCATGTGCCCTGACTGGGAATCAAACCGGTGACCCTTTGGTTCACAGGCCTGCACTAAATCCACTGAGCTACTGATTTGGGAATTTTTAAGGACTTTAAAATTAACTAATGGTTTAAATGATGATAGAAAACTGATCATCTTTTTTAGGCCGTGAAAGTGAAATGTTCAAGGTTCTCTATTTTTGTTTTTTTAATGAAGGCATTTATTTTCAGTTAAGATATTCTCTTTTAAAGGAGCGAATTTAGGACTTCCATTTAGTAAGAGTATATGAAACAAAAAATACCAGTAAGAGAGGTGAAGTAATGGAAAGATCTAAAACTGGCTGACATTTAGAAATTAGAAAGAGAAGGAAAGCAGGTGCTAGTTACTGCAGAGGGGGCTGTGGTGGGACATTACTCGTAGTGGTGTGCAGTGCACGGAACGCTGCTTTCTGAAATGACCTTTTTCTGTTTGATGAGCTTCCTTTAAAGTAGTTTTTTTTTTACTGCTTAGGAATTTTCTACTTCTGGTCATGCTTATACTGATACAGGGAAAGCTTCAGGCAACCTAGAGACCAAATATAAGGTCTGTAACTATGGACTTACCTTCACCCAAAAATGGAACACAGACAATACTCTTGGAACAGAAATCTCTTGGGAGAATAAGGTAAAAGAAAGCATTAGAAGTTATTTGTATGTGAAATTTATCTTGCTGATAAGATGATGAACAAACCCCACATATAACCTGAACAAGATCTCACAGCCTATCCAGTAGCCATGTTTTTTCTTTGTACTGCCGCCTTTGGTATGTCTTATGTTTCTAGAAAGTGAGGCTTTGTGACTACGTAATTATCACTCTTCATCTTTATTCTGAATTGTTCTGTTTACTCTGCTAATTTGGGTTGGCCAAAAAGTTTGTTTAGGGTTTCGCATATGATGGCTCTAGTAGCGCTTAGTTGTCTTTAATTTCATTCAAAACAATTTTGTTAAATTGTATTGTGACAGCTGTCCTATCAGCCTGCATTTTTAAAAAAACTTAACCAAAGTTGGTGAATTTTTGTGCAGCCATTTTAATATTGAAGATGAAAGAAGATAATGCAACATTTTTGGCATATTATGCTTTATTATTTCAAGAAAGGTAAAATTGCAACTGAAACGCAAAAAGGATTTGTGTAGTGTATGGAGAAGGTGCTATGACTGATCAAATATGTCAAAAGTGGTTTGTCAAGTTTCTTGGTACTATTAACATTTTGGCCAAATAATTCTTTGCTGTGGGGCTGTCCTATGCATTGGAGGATATTTAGCAGCACCCCTGGCCTCTGCCCGCTAGAAGCCACTAGCGGGAGATAGCTGACATACTAAAATATCCAAATTAATAAAGTTACTGGTGAGAATGAAAAATGTGTCTTTTATGTAAAACACTAAACACACTTTTTGGTCAGCCCAATACGTCTGAACCTCTTCTGGGTAGACCAAACTATTTGCAGTGATTTAGTTTTAATTTTGTCTTGTAAACATTGCAAAATCGGCTCCACAGAAAAATGTTTCTAAAATTCTATAATGTTTTCCAAGGGAAAATCTATCAGATATTTGTCAAGGGTCTACTATGTGCAGGGCATTATTTTTCGAGGTCTGTCTATATGTACTTTACCATACGTAGGTAATATAAGTGGATAGCTGAATAAATAAGTTGGCTTATTAAATAATCAGGTTGTCTTATTAACCAATACATTTTAAGAGAATATCAATATTATTTAGTTGTGTTGGGATTTTGTTGTTTTTGTACTGTGATTTACGTTACTGGCTGGAAGAGAATTTGACCTTTATAGTTTAACCTGTTGGTGAAAGAATCATGATGAAGCCTGGGGGGAGGGGAGAGGGACAAAGGAACAGGGAAGGGTGAAGGGATAATTTATTAAATATAATACTTGTTTTTCTTTAATGACTTTTTTTGTTAGGAAGTTTGAGAAAACTTTAGAATTGGTTTATTGAGTCAAAATAAGAATTGAAAGTTATTAATTATTAATTTTAAATCTTTGTTTTTCAGTTGGCCGAAGGGTTGAAACTTACTCTTGATACCATATTTGTACCGAACACAGGGTAATTATCCAAATCGCGATTTCTGAAATGTTTTTTAGCCTATAAGGAGGTTTAGCACAGGGAGTTGAAATAAAAAGTTTTGATGCAGAAGAGCTTAGGAAATTGCGGTCAGGGGTATTAGAGGCCTTGTGTATGCAGTAAAGAGAAAGGAAGACTCCCTTGAGGCAGGTAGAATTTTTATTTGAAAATTGATCAGATAGCCCTGGCTGGTGTAGCTCATTGGATTGAGTGCCAGCCTGTGAACCAGAGGGCCTCTGGTTTGATTCCCAGTTGAGGCACATGCCTGGGTTGCAGGCCAGGTCCCCAGTAGGGGTGTGTGCAAGAGGCAACCACACACTGATGTTTCTCTCCCTCTCTTTCTTTCTCCCTTCCCCTCTGTCTATAAAATCATAAATAAATCTTTTTTTTTTTTAAGAGAAAATTGATCACATAAACAGAAAACATAAATCTTGTCCAAAGAGGCACATAGTAGAAAAAGTTTAGTAACTAGAAGGGTTTGTGATTATATATTTCTTAAGCTATTCAAAAGATTCATGGATGTGGGATTTTGCTGAGAATTTCTTAAGAAAACAGTGTAATCTCCTAGCTGTAGAACATTATAACAAGTAGTTCTGCTACTGACTTGCTTTATTATCCTGTATAATTCCTACCAACATTTCTGCTTCAGCTTCTTCTAAAATCTGGAGATGATGTTGTTTCTTATCTGCCCATCATAGGCCAAGGCCATCAGAAGGGCAAAGGTGCTAGATAATTATAGGCAGAGTAGCATTTCTTAGCTGTAACAACAGGTGTGTCCTTCCTGCCATACACTTTAGTTACGTTCAGGACATATTCTCTCATAAGAGGCCTGGTTGGAATAGAAAAGGATTATTAAGAACGAATTTCAGTTGTCCTTCAAAAATGTACACTTTCTTCCATTTGTTTAACACAGAAGACACTCACCCTGAGGAAAATAAATATGCTTACCAAAGAGCGGTGCCCTTAAAGAAACAAGTTAAATGTGAAGTGGTTTGGGTGTTGTTACCTTTTATAGCATTTGGGCATTTGGAAATACTTAAAAGAAATTTGGCTTACCATGATACATATATATTCACATTATGAATTGGTACTGAAACACCTTATTCCTTTTTATACCTTTGTTCATACTTTTAAGAAGTCATGAAATACCTTGTCATTTGACCTTATAGTGAAGAATAGGTAAAAATAGTATATATATTTCTAATACTAAGTCATTTGAAACATTTTTGCTATATATGTGCCATCCACCACTGGGGGAAAGAGGGGATCTTACCCTAAAGATTCCTGGGCAGTAGTAGAAACTCTCATTGTTTACATTGTGTTGTGTTTGTTTTTCACAGAAAGAAGAGTGGGAAATTGAAGGCCTCCTATAAACGGGATTGTTTCAGTCTTGGCAGTAATGTTGATATAGATTTTTCTGGCCCGACCATCTATGGCTGGGCTGTATTAGCCTTTGAAGGTTGGCTTGCTGGCTATCAGATGAGTTTTGACACAGCCAAATCCAAACTGTCACAGAACAATTTTGCCCTGGGTTACAAGGCTGCAGACTTCCAGCTGCACACTCATGTGTGAGTGTTTACAACTGATTCCTTCTGTAGTGCCAGTGCAGTCACCCAAAAAGTTGGTACCCGTCAGCATGTTGAGGAGGTTAGAAGTGATGGTGATTGCATTTAATATGCCTTGGAGGACATCCAACCTCACTGCACGGTTTTCATAGTCAGCAAACCGTTGCCAGAGATGAGTGCACTTGGTGCATTGTGCTGTGCTACTGGTAGTTACTGGCTTCTCAGCCTCTACGCCAAACTCAGTGAAGTTCTAGCATCTGTAGGAGAAGCATTGGGACGGAGAGAGCCCAGGCCATGGGTCACCTCCTGATCTGAGGGATCCTTTGGAGATGTTCCTGTTTTCTCTGGTGCCCTACACAGCTTGGCAGTGTCTGGAAGTAGGTCTGTTTGGAGCATGAAGAACAACTGCCTAATTGACCCGAGTATCCTGGAACATCCCCTGTAATTCCCTGGAGGTTTTCACTTACCTTTGGTCACAAGTAGCAGATCCTCAAAGCAATTCTGGGTTCAGTTCTATAGGCCTCACCCCATTGGTGAAATGAATTTGAACTTTTAAATTTTATGTCGTGGGCTGCTGGGCATTGCTACTCTGCCATGAAGAGAAAACAAAGGATGAGCTATGTGTCTTTGAAATGTTACCTGTCTCTCTTCACTAGACATTCTAATTCACTTACGTTGACTAAAATAAAGTCATGCAGTGGTATAGGCAGTGGCATTAAAATTGATGGAAAAGGTATTCAGGAAAACCATGAAAACTCAGGGACTAACTTCTAGGATGCTTTGAAGCAATTTAGGTACTTCTCTGGAGCAGTGCACACTAGGTTTTATAGGGAGGGTCCTTTCTAATTCAAGGACTGTTTTAAATGAAATCCAGAATTGGCATTCTTCCCATAATTGTGCCACTATGTGTATATTTCTGTAGAATCTTCATTGAAGTTTATAAAATCTATGAACATCTCAGAGAGACCTATAGGTCATGTTCACCTGAGGTGTCTGCCTTTGTGCATAACTTAATTATGACTAAGAAGTTTGTCATGTGGGGAAGCCAAGTAAATGAATGGAGTGTTAACTACATTTTAATAAGGTGGACAAATTACATAACTAGATTTAGTTCCTTATTTTGTTTGGAAATCATTTATGCCAGAAGTTTGCTGAAATCTGCAGTTGCAAAGTGATATCCTTGTTTTGATAGTTTTAGAATTTGCTTCCATATCGTTAACAATGGTACAAATGAGATGTTTATGACTTTTTCTTACACCGTGAAAACAGGAATGATGGCACTGAATTCGGAGGGTCTATCTACCAGAAGGTTAATGAGAAGATTGAAACATCAATAAACCTTGCCTGGACAGCTGGCAGTAACAACACCCGTTTCGGCATCGCTGCTAAATACAAGTTGGATTGTAGAACTTCTCTCTCTGTAAGGATGTGCTACCAGATTGTGTCTGCTCTTAGCTTTCACCTGAGTTACGGATGAAAGCTTGGTGTGGTTGTAGTTCATGTGTTCTTTACTAACCTCAACGAGCTAGTCATTGTGTAGCGACACTTGAAGTTAGGAAATTGGGTTCTAGTCCTAGTTCATCCTGTGTTTGGCTGTCTGACCTCAAGTCGTTTTCTGTCTTTGGCCTCAAAATTTTCTTATCTATAAATTCATGGGATTTGATTACTCTTCCTGTTGGTATTATTCTTGATAATGACACTAATTGGGCTCTTAAATTTCAGATACCGTGCTCAGGGCTTTACAAGTATCTCATTTAATCCTCACAACTACCATAGGTGGTGGGTAGTATCCTCATCCCCATTTTACAGATGAGGGAACTGAGGCTTAAGAGAGGTCAGGTAGCTTGCCCAAGGTCACACAATTAAGTGGCACTGCCAAGACTTGAGCTAGATCTGTTTCTCACCAGAGTTCACGTTCTAACCACTGTCAGAGGTTGTAAACTGGTATCTCAAAGCATTTAGTACACAGGGATATTTGGCTGCATGGTGTTTTAAAAATATTTGCTTGAGGCCTCTAAGCTTACATTCTCAGTCCCTTAAAAGATTTCTCTTTTTATTCATTTAATTTTCAATTTCAAGCCTTCTAGATTGGTTCTAAGTGCTTTAGCTTTGGAGATTGGATGCATGAAGTGGTCGTACTGGACTTACATATTATCAAATTGAGGGTTTTTTTTACTGTTTCTGTTTCATCTCCTAACTTTAGGCTAAAGTAAATAATGCCAGCCTGATTGGATTGGGTTATACTCAGACTCTTCGACCAGGTAAGTAAAGGAATTAATAACAATGGGCTTAGGGTAAAAGGTGATTGAGGAATAATGTAAATAACCTATAAAAAACCTACAGTCACTGTTGGCTTATTCAGACCATTTTGTAACATTTGTTTGTTCATACAAAGTAAAATAAATCAAGTACTTTTGCTTAAAAATATTATGTATTTCTAACTATAACTTGGTCACTCTGGCTTGTAAGTTTGGTTGATCACTTATTATTCTTAACCCTGAACTCCAAATAAAGTGTGCCATGACTATGCTTTACTCGTTAGATGAGATGATTGTAGATAACCCTGTGTTAAGTTCAGTAACAGCGGTGTGCTTGTAACTCTTAAAACCCATCTGTAATCCATGCCGTCGACTCCACTCATTGTCTCTAGAAAATGGAGGTCTGATTGTAATAGTTGTGACAAGTGACTGTGGTGTTTTCTTCTTCCCAGGAGTCAAACTGACCCTATCAGCTTTAATCGATGGAAAGAACTTCAATGCAGGAGGCCACAAGGTTGGGTTGGGATTTGAACTAGAGGCTTAACGAGGTTTTGAATAAAGCGTTAGATTTCTCCCTGGAGATGAAGAGAAATGAACCCACTATGTTTTGGCCTTAAAATTCTTCTCTGAAATTTCAAAAGTGTGAACTTTTTATTCTCCCAAAGAATTGTAATCCTCCCGCACACTGAAGCCTAGAGATCACGAGTCCATCCTAAGGGAGGTGCTGGAAGGCATGCCTGGAAGTTGTCATACCTGTGCCACATTTCAGTTCAGTTCCGCAGTGTTATTTTAAATGTGATCCTCAGCGACAGTGTAGAGTCATGTTGTGAAGGAAATAATCCGATCCTCCAGTTTGTATATCACGTCCTGCATGTCCCACACTACTTTTTCATGACCTTTTAATATATTGATCTCTGTGCTGTAGTGAAGTCTTTGGTTTTGCATCAGAACGAAATAAAATAAACCCATCACATTTGAAAATAATCACTCATCTGACTTGCTAGTGGTGGCTTGCTTATATTTCATGCAGTTTGCTTTGAAAAATACGTTCATAGATGGGATATAGGCCTAAAGTGGTATGTCAAAACATCTGTGCCATTGCCTGCCCCTGCCACTTTAGTTTACCTCTCTCATGCTTCTGTGCACTCAGGCCGAAGCGTGAGACTGAGTTTGTTCTACTGGGCAGAAGCTCATCCGTTGAGGTACTTGCTTCCTTTAGCAGTGTGGCAGAGGAGTGTCAGTTGGTGGCTTTGGAAGAAAGGGAGATGTGGGTGGTGCAAAGCCTGCAAAGGAAACAGTCCGACCGGGGGGAGTATTGTGGGAGAAGGGTGTAGGAGGAGGGCTGTCTGCGGCTCCTTCCAAGCCTCCAGAAAATGTTTTTGGTTACTAGGTCTAGAAAAATGGTAACCAGAGAATGGAAATACCGGTTTAGAAAAAAGATAGGAGTAGACTGTGATCACAGCTTAATGGTAAGTCATCTTCCTTTCTAAAAGTAGAGCTACTTTTGAAAAAAAATGTTAAGCATTGTTATGTACTGGTTGCAACAAGTTCAGTCAGTTCAGACATAAAATTGAAAATTGCCTTTCCTCTCTCCAAACCCTGTTTCTTCTGCTACCACTGACACTTTGATATATGCCCTTGCAGATATTTTTCAGTGTCTTTAGAGATCACATAAATACCCATATATGGTATTAAAATGCACATCTCGTTTCACAGTATACTTTTAAATTTAACATAGAGAGAGCCCTTCCGTTTGTTCATATACCTCTGCCTGATGGGTTTTTTTATTTCACACCGGCGGGTTAAACCACCATTCCTGGAGACAAAGTATAACAGGACAGGAAAGGGAGTGAGCGAGGTAAGTAACAAATTCATCCTGTCCCGTTGACACCCGCGTGTAGTTCCCCGTCTTCCGGGGTGTGCTTTACACGCAGCGTAAGGATGGTGGCGTGCTGACGTGGGCTCTGCCGTGGGGACTTCACGTTCGGGCGCGGAGGGGTACGGCGCTTGCGTCGCGGCTAACTGCCTTGTGTCGGGGGCGTGCCGCTGTGGGGCGGGGGCGGTTCGGTTTGGTGGTGGTCCGGGAGGGGTCGTGAGAACGTGCGGGAAGCACCGAGGAATGTACCTGTGATTGATTTGTTGGCTCTTTACCAGATGAGGTTGTGTTATGGCCTGAATTAAATGGGGAGAAAATAGATTCATGTTTTTTTCCTTTTCCGTGTTATCCCTTTTAAACTATGTTATTGCAGAGCTAAAGAGCGGATTTTTTGTGTGTTGATAAAGTAACCCATGTATGAACACAAGTAGTTTAAAGTCAGCGTTTTATTGAGTTACCTGGCTGGCTAGGCCGTGTCCCAAGTGTCCTTGTCATTGTGGGGGTCACTAACTTGTAGCGGGAAGGAAAGCGCATTTCTTGAGCTCATGTGCTATGCACCATGCTGATAATCATATATACATGATATATATTATAAATATTATAAATATATAATGCATTTAATCCGCACAATAGTAACTGCAGACCTCAGGGAGGAAAGCCAGCGAGAGGCGCTCTAGAATGGCGCAGTTCCTCACGGTTTCTCAGGACGAAAATTCTCGGTGGCTCCCTGCTCTCCCCCGTGGAGCGCAGGACGCACCTCCCACTGTGCCCCAGCTCTCTCCTTCCCCGGGCCCTCTCCCGCCTCTCTCCGATCCAGCCCCAGAAGTCCTGTGCCACTCCCGGTATCTGATTTTAATTTTTTATATTGATTTCTTCAGGACACCGTCTGGCCTTTTGAGTCTTACTCAAGGTAATTTAAATGGCCTTCATCACAGCCTTGCGAGCTCTTGTGCCTGGGAGTAGAGAACTAACATCCTAGTCTACGCATTTAATGCCAGTGGACTCTGATTCAGTAACTCCACTCTCAGGCATCTGCCGTAGGGAAATCATCGAAGATGCACAAAGATTTCTATACAAGGTTTCTCATAACAGAAGTTGATAGCCATCCGAACGATGTATGTATAATATACACACCGCACATGAATGAGGGTATGCGTAGTGAGTGGAATACTATTCAGCCATTAAAAGTGTTTTTGAAGAATGACCATTGAGGATTATTCACAATATGTTAAATAGGAAAAGCAAAGTAAAATAATCTCAATTTTATTTTTTAAAGTATGTGTAAATGCTGAAGAAAATATTCTGAAATATTGACACTCATGGTCTCAGGAAGGTGGAATCACAAGTAGTTTTTATTTTATACTTTCCTGTATTTGTCTGGTGTTCTGAAGTAAATTCCTCGTCTCTGTCATTAGGGAAAGGTCTTCTCGTGTTACTGTCTGAAAGAGGCCGTGGGCTGGCCGTGCTCTAACTGGTGGTGACAGCACTTGGGGCTCCGCACTTTGTAATAATAAAGTTCACGCATATTTTAAATATTTGTTACTGCAAGAGACCAGGAGGACATCACAGCTAATCCATCATTATACTCTTGAGCATCACTGCTCAAGGGACAGAGGACAATAAATGTCCCAAGGTTTCACTGAGTTACTGAATGTGTGTCCTTGGAAGCTCACTGCTGACTCAGCCAAGCCTCTGGTCCTACAACCATGGACGGGAGGAGTCGAAGCCATTTCTGGGTCACCCTACGGTGTTATCTACATACATAAGCAAGAGGACCACCGTTTCCTACACATTGAAGACCATCCTTCCCTCCAAGCCTGGAGCCTGTGGTTGTGTGTGCTTTATACGTCCTTTGATTTTGTTCCCTCTGCTTGTTTCCTATTACAAAGCCCTCTTTTCTTTTGCCCTCCACTTAACCGTTGGCATTCAGGTCCTATGCTCTATTCTTTAACTCTGCACCTTGGTGATGTGTTTGGTTAGGAGCCTTTTCAAGTAACATCTGCCTGTCCTTAGGTTCTGATATGCCTCAGGCCTTCTCAGAGTAAGGGTGGTCTGATAGTTAGCACCATTCTTTTCTTTTCATTGTTTAAGTACAGTTGTCTGCTTTTACCTCCCACCACTCGCCCCCACTGATAGTAGCACCTTTCATACTCAGACTTGAAACAATTGTCAATTAGGACAATGTGTCAGTGGATAGAGGCCAAAAGCTTCACCTTTCCCTCTGAAGGCTCATTGATGCTCTTGCTCTGGGTGAGTGACAGCAATGTTGGGCCAGGGGCAGGCCTTCTCTCCTGCCTGGGTTGGGTGGTATGAAGGAGGGGAATTCTTGTGCTCTGAGGTCAGTCTCTCTTCTGAGAAGAAGAGGGGAGGAACTGACTCTAACATGCCTGTTTTATTCTGCCCAAATGTACCAATCACATGCATTCCTTTCCTCCCGGGGAGGGACTGAAAGGGTAGATAGAGGCCAAAGTGCGATGCTAACGGTGGTCCAGTCACACAGAAGGAGACATTTAGGGACGGAGCACAGCTTTCATAGTGTGTGTTTTAAGCCATAGCCAATCCCTCCCTCCTCCCAGAGATTTGGCTTGTTCACTTAGGAAATATATCCAAATCTTGAAGTTGGAGTGAGTGGAGTATGTGCTTCAACACATCTTCCTGGTGACATTCATGCACTTACTCTGCTCAGCCTTTGGACACTACTCCTGTCTTCCTGGACAGCTGCCTCCTAAAACTCACGACTCCCAAAGCTTGTTTGCATCTGAGAAGGCTCTCCCGACCTCCAAGTCTTTACTGCCAGCTGCCTGGTGGACACCTCTTTCCGTATTCTGCAGGCATTTAAGGCTCACCGTTTCCCAACCTAAATCAGTGCTTTTACTGGGAAATTTGCAGCTAAATCTTTTCGGTGACAACTTCCTGACTTTCCCAGCCATTCAGTGGCCCTCCCCCAGGGTTCTTCCCACTCTGACGACACATCCTCATGGTGGCAGCGATCACACTGTATTGCTGTTTTGTTTACTGTCTCCTCTCCTGCCTGTAAACTCCTAGAGGACTCTTTTTTGTCTTCCTACTCCAGTGGCCAGGCCAGCACTTGGCACATGATAGGTACCCAGTGGATGTTAGCCGAATGAATGAAAGTGGGTCAGCTATCAGGCAGTTGGGCATGTTTGGCTTCCAAGTCATGGGGATTTCTGTGTACAGATTGAGGTTCTCCTTTGGCATGCATTCATAGTTCCATGGGGCCATCAAAGAAGCACAGACAATTTCTAGTAACTTTGAATTATGGTATGATTAACATTGTGATGTGACTTCACTGCTGCAATTTAGAAAGGTTCTGGAAAGGTGGTCATAATTGCAATTACACTTGACCCCACTGGGTGCCGCTGTTGTTGCTGCCAAGGAAAGATGATGGCCCGGCTGGGGGGCGGCGGTTCCCTGACTTCTGCCGAGGAGCTCAGTCTGTCTCGTTTTGAGCTTCTCACTCCCTTCCCCAACACCTGCGTACTCATAGTTGGGAATTGACATTCAGGGTTTGGTTTAACCTCAGAACGTCAAGCCTTGAGGAAAGGCATGGGAATTCTCCATCCTACTCTGGTCCAAATCCCTTTTGCTGTTTGTTTTATTCTGTTCTAGCCAATGGGGATGGAGAACAGTTGATCACCCTTGTTGAGTCTGAAATTCCTTATTTACAATCACATTTAATTGCTAACGCTTCCTTTATAAACAGAATAAAGCCTCACCCTTTCTTCCTGGGCTTCCTTTCCAAGTTCTTGATTACCTATCACTGTTCCTTCTGAACCCTCCCCCCAGGCCTGTCAGCCCTCCTTTGTCTGGAGACCACACCAGTGGATGCAGTTGGACTGCTGCTGCACAGGAAGAGACCGACAGAAGGGCAGGAAGCCAGGGGCCTTCTCTGGCCCTGTTACCATTTGGCTGCCTAAACTTCCTCTCATTCTGTTCCTTAGCTTCCCAGTGCCTGGCCAGCTCCAGGTGTTTTAAAACCAGTACTTCAAAAAGGATGGTAGTGGGATGACGGAGTATAGGTGACTTCTTCCTTTTATCAGAATGGGCTTCAGTGTTGTTTCATTGTCTTTTCAGTAATAAAGAATGATGTGCTATAGAAACTTTCAGGAGGGTGACAATCCAAGAACAGAGCTACATTTCCCCTTTATGAGAATTTAACTGTATTCTACAGGTCTCACCAACAAACTTTCTCCTACCAAGCGTGCAGAGAACCCATTCTCCAGTTTCTTTCAGTAATTCATCCTCAAGGGAAGGAAACCCGTGTTTATGGAGCTCTCTTCTGGGCCAGGCCTGCAGTGGTCCATTTCATTACTGCACTGTTCCCAGAATTCCTTACAGCCCCAAGGACGGTCTCACTTCTCCCCATGCGATGAAACTGGAGCCAGTAGGGTTCAAGTTGCTGAAGTCTGAGCCCAGTTCCTCCAGACCCCAGGGATCACTGCCTTAGGAGCACTTCAGGCAGTGGGCAAATCTGGTCTCCCTCAGGTGGGCAGGAAACTTCATTTGAGGACTCAAGGACAACCAGTGCTTGATCTCCCTCCAGCACCCTTTTCCTGCCTCACTTTGCAACTGAGTAAGCTCATTGGTGCCATAGAACTCTGCATGTCATCACTGGCTGAAACATGGAATGGTTTTACTTTTCAATCACAGTTAACATTCAGTATTAAGTTAGTTTCAGGTGTACAGCATAGTGGTTAGGCAATTATACACGGTGGGGCACAAGTAGGTTTGCAGTTGTATGAAGAATTTGATGATAAGTAATAAAAGAAAAAACTCTGTATTGTGTAGTCACAACTGTAAACCTACTTTTGCTCCACCCTGTGTATTTATGAAGTGATCCCTGGTCATTCAAGCACTCATCTGACACCACACGTAGTTGTTACAATATTATTATGTTCCCCATGCTCTACCTTACATCTCTGTGACTGTTTTGTAACTACTGATCTGTACTTCTTAATCCTTTCACTTTTTCCAGCCAGCCCCCAAACCTCCTCCATCAGCAACCATTAGTTTGTCCTCTGCATCTATGATTAGTTCCTGTTTTGTTTGTTAATTTATTTTGTTCTTTAGATTTCACATATAAGTGAAATCATACAGTATTTGTCTTTCTCGGTCTGACTTAGTTCAAACAACGTAATACCCTCTAGGTCTATCCATGTTGTCGGAAATGCAAAGATTTCATTCTTTTTAATGGCCAAGGAATATTCCACTGTATATATTGTACCACCACTTTTTTTATCCACTGGTTTATTCATAGGCACTTGAGTTGCTTCCGTATCTTGGTTATTGTAAATAACACTGCAATGAACATAGGGGTGCGTATACCTTTTCAAATTTAGCATTTTAGGGGTTTTTGATATATACACAGAAATGTAGTTGCTAGGTCATAGGTAGTTCTATTTTTAATTTTTTGAGGATCCTCCATACTGTTTTCCACAGTGGCTGCACCAGTCTGCATTACCATCCGTAGTCACTAGGGTTCCCTTTTCTCTACTTCCTCAACAATGTTTGTTGATTTACTGATTCTGACAGGTGTGAGATGACATCTCATTGTGGTTTTAATTTGCATTTCTCTGATTAGTGACATTGAGCATCTTTTCATGTCTACTGGTCATCTGCATGTCCTCTTTGAAGAAATGTCTATTCAGGTTCTCTGCACATTTTTTAATTGGATTTTTTTTGGTGTTGTGTGAGTTCTTTATAAATTTTAGATATTAACTCCTTATCAGATGTATCTTTGATGAATATTCTTTCCCATTCAGTAGGTTTTTTTGTTTTGTTGATGGTTTATTTTGCTGTGCAAAATCTTTTTAGTTTAATGTAGTCCCATTTGTTTATTTTTTTCTTGTTTCCCTTGGCTAACAGATATATTAGGGAAAAAAATGTTGCTTTGAGAAATGTCAGAGAGTTCACTGCCTATCTTTTCTTCTCGAAGTTTTATGGTTTCAAGTCTTACATTTAAGTCTTTAATCCATTTTGAGGTTATTCTTGTATATGGTGTAAGAAGGTGATCAAGTTTCACTTTTTTTGTATCTGCCCAATTTTTCTAACTTCTTTTATTGAACAGATTCTTTACCCCATTGTATGTTTTTGCTTCCTTTGCCATTTGTTGATTTACCATAGAGGCATGGATATAGGCATGGGTTTATTTCTGGGCTCTCTATTCTGTTCCATTGATCGGTGTGTCTGTTTTTATGCCAGTACCACACTGTTTTGATTACCGTGGTCTTGTAGTATATTTTGATAACAAGTAGTGTGATGCCTTTGTTCTTCTTCCTCATGATTGCTGTGGCTCTTCAGTCTTTTGTGGTTCCATATAAACTTTTGGGTTACTCTAGTTGTGTGAAAAAATGCCATTGGGCCATGACCAGCGTAGCTCAGTTGGTTGGGTGTTGTCCTGCAAAGTGAAAGTTTGCCAGTTTGATTCCCATTTGGGGCACATGCCTAGGTTGTGGGTTCAGTCCCTGGTCAGGGTGTGTACAAGAGGCAACCAATTGATGTTTCCCTCTCTCCCTTCCCCTCTCTAAATAAATAAATAAATATATAAAAAAACACCATTGGTATTTTGATAAGGATTGCATTGAATCTATAGATTGTTTTGTGTAGTGTGAACATTTTAACAATGTTAATTCTTCCTATCCATGAGTACAGTATATGTTTCCATTTATTTGTATCTTCAATCTTTCTTCAATGTCTTATAATTTTCTGAGTACAGGTCTTTTACTTCCTTGGTTAAATTGATTCCTAGGTGCTTTAATTTTTTTTTGATGCTGTTGTAAATGGGACTGTTCTTAATTTCTCTGATAGTTCATTATTGGTGTATAAAAATGCAACCAATCTTTGAGTATTTGGTGTCCTGCTACTTAATTCATTTACCAATTCTAATAGTTTTTTGATGGACTCTTCAGGGTTTTCTACATATAGTATCATGTGATCTGCAAATAATGAGTTTTACTTCTTCCCTTCCAATCTGGATGCCTTTTTTTTTCTTGTCTGATTGCTGTGGCTAGGACTTCCAATGAAAGTGGTGAAAGTAAACATTGCTGTCTCGTTCCTGATCTTTATTATGTTGGGGTATGTTCCCTCTTTCATTAATTTATTTATAGGGAAGGGAGGGAAAGAGAGTGGGAGAGTAACATTGATGTGAGAGAGAAACAGTGATCAGTTGCCTCTCACATGCACCCGACTGGGGATCAAACCCGCAACCCACTCATGTGCCTTGACCGGGAGTGGAACATGCAACCTTTCAGTTTACAGGAGGATGCTCCAACCACAGCCACACTGGCCAGGATGAGGGCTGTCCCCTTTACTCCCAGTTTGGTGAGAGTCACTATCATAGATGGATGCTGGATTCTGCCAGGTGCCTTTTCTACACCTGTTGATGTGCTCATGCAATTTTTATCTTTCATTTTGTTTCATGGAACGGCTTTAATTTTTATTCTGCAGCTTATTCGGAGAAGGCAGGGAAGACTCATTTTTAAAATTATTTTGTGGAAAGTGAATAAATGTTTATATATTTGCTCAAAAGGTCAGTCTTTTGGAAAGGCACAGAACGAAGTACAAGAACTTTGTCCTGGAAGCTCAGGCTCCATCTGACAGCCTGCCTGCCTGCAGACTCTGCCACTGTGAGGAGCCCAGACAGGGAAGACAGCAGTCTCCAGGGAACTCCTCCTGGCTCCAAACACCTCTCTGATGCACAGCACGGTGATCTGGTGACAGAATCTCAGTAGGACGCCAGGGGCATAGGAGTTAACTCTTGTCCAGGAGTGTTGGCGTTTTGAGAGGAAGAGGCTGACCAACTCTGAGAAAGACACTCAGGTGGCCCAGGCCGAGGAGCTCTCCACCAGCATCCCCACCCCTCCACCCCTCGGAGGTGACCTATTTCTCTTCCTGAGCTCACCTTCCTGCCCTCACAGAGAGAGGAAGGGGGTTGGGGGTGCGCAGGGAACAGTGGGTAAGGCTTCTATGCACATTGCTGGTGACACAGGTGCTTAGTCATTCGAAGACTCAGAGTGAGTGACCTTTAGCCCACTTTGCCTGCCTGGCCTCTGCTTCTGCCACCCTGCTGCTAGGGCCGTGCCGGGGCTCAGAGGGCAGTCCTTGTCCCAGGACACAGCTCGCAAAAACTGCCACTTTGTTGTTGCCCTGCTGTTATTTTTCTTATGAATTCAGAAGGAAACTGAACTTTCTTCTTGAACTGATGGTTTTATCGTAAGTGAAGAAATGAAAGGCCTTAAGTGCCGTTTTAAACAACGGAAAGGGCAGATTTCTGTGTGATGAAGAACTCTTAACACTGGCCAGTTTCTCCCATTTCTGCTACCTTCCTGGCTCAGGGAGGAATGGGAGCCCATGACTCCTGTAGGGGCTGAAAAAGTTTCCTTCTGAAGCTCCAAGTGGTTGTCTTTTTGTTTTGTCTTTGGATGTTTAAGCCGAGAAGAAAGGACGTGCATTTTCCTGCTAGGTCCTCTGCCCTGAAATTGGGCCAGCTTTAGAGTGACAAACCCTTTCATCAGGTAATTCATTACTGAAGGACCAATGCATGCATGTAACAGTGGGATTTCTGGATGCTGGGCTGTGTGGGTCATCTTTCCTTTTCTTGCTCACGTATATTTTCTGCACAGACATATAATAGTAGTCAAATAAGGGAAAAGATTATCTGAAAAACAGAGGTAACCAAATTATATAGCTTTTATGATTGTGGAAACCCTGGACAAAAAACATTATATTGATATTCAGAAAAAAACTTCAGAAGCAAATTTGAGGGGATTTTTTTATTATAAATTTAATATGGTTGATTAATGAAAAATCACAATGAAGTACCGAGAAAACGTCTGTCAATATAAAAGTTTTAGCAGCATTTCCATAGTTTCAGGCTCTAACATTAGTCAAACTTCCTCCCTCCCACTATCAAAAAAGAACCCGATGGGACTACAGTAGAGCATCAAGATGTTCAGCTTAGTAAAGGCCTCAAGGAAATCTTCAAATCCAGTGTATTGTCTGATATTTCAACCTCCCCCAGGCCAAATTTCTAGAGTGTCAAAGTACTCGCCTCAGTGCTTGAGACAAGAGTTCCTTTCTTCCGAATGTGGGGGGAACAGGAGTGAAAGTTAGAACTGGACTTGAGATGTAGTGCTTGATTACGTGTCCTTAACATCTGTACATTCTCTACACTGACGACAGTGAATGGCCACTGCAGGGCTGACCAGCATCTGGCACGCGGCAGCGGGGGCGGGTGGGCTGGGGAACCAGAAGTGGGACGTGCACCTGATGGGGGCTGGTGCCTCACCACACCCACTGCCCCGGGGCAGGCCAGAGCATGGTTGTCTTGCTACCGCCCAGGTAACAGCAGGATTAATGAGGAGGGGAGACAAACAATATGAAAATATAATACTGGCAAACTATTCCCCTGCTTCTTTGGTACTTTCCAAAATTCTCTGATCAAAAAAGTATAAGGGAAGCGCACACCATTAAAAAATTACAGTTTTAAGTATTTACAGAAGCAATCATGATATATTACATAACCAGTACACAGTATATGAACAAACCCTCAGTGAAAGCACTTGTGTGCTCCAGTTCCGGTATTAGGCAGTAGCACTCTGACATGCACACGCCTCCCCAAATCTGTACCGTCCACCCTGTATCCCAGTCATCTTACAGCATGTTAGATGGGAAAACAGCATTTCCAAACTAGGCTTTCCTTTTAAAAGGTTCTCACAAGTTGCCACTGAAATCGCTATGTACAAAGATTTGTTGAATACTGAATTCTAGGCAATTACCTCCACTCCCATTTTGAATATATTTGAAATAATGCTAATACCTATTCTATGTATACAGTATATATATATATATTTACTATATAAGTAACTGCACCACGTTATATCACCACAATACCAGCTGCACGCACGTCACTATGTACAGTAGTTAAGTTAGCTCTGGAGGGTTCCTCTACCGCCTAGGTGAGCAGTGTGGTTCGGAGCCACCTGAAGGAGCATGGAGAAGCTGGTGAGAAACAGCCCGTGCATGGGCGGGACGCGTGGACGTGCGTGACATGCTGGCACACGCCTCCCACACATCCCCACGCCAGACTATCCCTTGTTTACTGGTTGGAAGAGGACAAATCACACATAGGGAAGGACCCCGTACACGAGGAGAGCCATGACAGCAGCGCTGAACAACCCAGCCACGGGGACGGTCACAAACCAGGCCACAAAGATGTTCCGGAAGAGGCGCCAGTCCACAGCCTTCCGGGAGCGGATCCAGCCCACAGCCACCACAGAGCCCACCTGCGGGAGACAGGCATCGTAAAGTGAAAAGAGGCCCACAGATTGTTAAGGCACAACACAACATCTACGTTGAACCAGTGTGAACTGGATAATCTTTAAATTCCATTAGAAAGTTACCAGTTCTTTCCCTTAAATTTGCTAAAAGCTTCTAAAATCATTTAGATTTTAGGTATAATTGTTTCAGGATTATTCTAGTCAGTATACAGATCTAATGCACTTCCCCACCTATATATTCTGCTCTATTTGAGCGGAACTTTAACCAGTTAAATGTTTCCTCTGCCCTCTGTACCTTATAAACTATGAATGCCTCTGTTTGGAACATTCCCCATGTAGGATGTTGCTTACTACAGCAAGTGAACCTGCTTGATTACATAATGAAATGGCAATTATGTATCCTTCTCTTAGAATGACAGCATCATAAACTGTTGGAGCTGGAGAAGACCTTTGAGAATATGAGACTAGGCGGCTCAGGTTACAGAGGACAAAAGGGAGCCCTTGACCGCTCAGGGGCACCAGCAGATACCGAGAATCATGGCAGCCTGAGGAGTAGAACTCAGGCCTCCTGACTTTAAACTGAGTTTCTCCACTTTCTCAAACTGCCTTGCAGTCCTTGCACTTGAGCTAATTTTTAAAAATAAAATGGAGCATAAACATCACTGAATCTAAACTGTTGATCAAGCCTCACAGAGTCATGACAGAGATACTTGAAAATTAGAATATTAAAACTAATTCAAATATTTTTCTATAAATGAACTTGCAGTTCATTTTATGGTTTGTGGAAAGTCTAAAAAGGAAAACAAAGGCACTTTAAGTGCCCTAAAACTCCTAAGGAAGTGCAGTGCCTGTAATGTCTCACACCTCACTCAGGCTCTGGGGAAGCTCAGGGAGTCCAGCTGGGCGCCGGAGGCTGCGTGTCCGTCCGGTGGCCACTCTAGCAGAGCTCCGCAAAGGGGACCTGGCACTGCTGACGCCTGCAGACGGCAGAACCAGCAGTGGCCAGCGAGACTCAAATAGCGACCGGGGTCTGGCCACGGAATAAATAAAACCCAACACTTTAAACTGCTCATGGAAGCCAATGGGGATGCCCAAAACACAGCATATTTAAAGGCAGTTAGTTAAGCTGACATTGTGTTGACCCTCTAGCTTCTGAGATTCAACTCCTCTCCTTCAACAACTACTCAATGTCTCCCCAGAAGGCGCCCCGGCGGGGCACTTCAGTTGCTCTGGATTACCTTGGTTAAGGAGAACACACTCAAGTTTCCGTTCTATCTACTCCCCCTTCCTTTCTTAGAACACTTTTTCCCCCTATTATCCTTTTATTTATTTTTTAATTGTATTGTTTTCTATTGCCATTTATCCCCCTCATACCCTCTTCTACCTCCACTCACCCTCCCATCCCAGAACACTTTTTTAAAGTATAAAGGTAATAAAATAATATTAGGGCAAGTTTATGTAACAGGAGGTAAGGACAATTACCCAGAACCTAACTATTGTCCTATTTACCTATTCCTTTCTAGTATTTTTTATAAAAATAGCTTTATTTGTAAATCATAGGGTATGCTACTGTTTCCTTTCTTTAGAAAATGTATAGGCATCTTCCCACAGCACTCACAGCCTTTACGGCCACCATGTGAAAGGCGCGTGCTTTAAGTGGGTGCACCTTCACTTACTGAACCATTTCCAATTTGCTTCCCATTTTTCCCTATTGGAAATAGTTTCATGATTAACATATTCACTCAGGTAGCTTATATTTAGGCTTTAAAAATATGCCTTGAAATGGTTTATTTGCTAAAGGGGGCATTTAAAAACACCTTGAAATAATATGAAACTTACAGACAAGCTGCAGGAACTCCCATACAGCCTTTACCAAAATTCACTGATTTTTAACATTTTGCCAGTCTATAAAGAAACATTTTGATAGCATTAAAATACGCTGCCTCTCGTCAACCTCCCTCTCCCATTCCGCTAAAGATTTAGCACCGCCATCTTTACTGCACTGGTTGCAAGATGATTCACCAACGCCTCACCCAGAATGTTTCCTCGAGGAAGACCTCTTTGTTTCCTAGTACATTCTAGAACCTCAACAGCGACTGCCAAGTAGTTTTACAGACAGATGTAAAGACACAAGGTCATCCACAATCTGTGAATTTCAGCACACCGCAACAATCCTGTAACTGTTCTGTTTTGCAAACCATTCAACAAAACATGCTGCTGCTGCTCTAATTTGCATGTCTTTAGTTATGACTAAGGCTGAACTTTTATTTATGCAATTTTACTTCCTCTAGTCCTTGCAGATAAAATAATCTCTTTGTGTATGTTGCCCTTTTACATATTGGAATTTAAATGTGTCCCTTATTTATGTGTGGCCTTACTGAATAATAATTCTGATAGTTAATGCAAATATTTTTCCAACTCAGTATTTTGCATTGTTTTACTTCCAAGTTTTTAATTTCATGCAATAAAATATGCTGCACTCTTCTGTGATTTATCCTCAGCTTGAGTATTTTATATTTAATTCTACTTTATTCTAAATTCTCTAAAATAAAGCTCTATTTTATTCTACATTTTAAGATATTTTAAAAATATGACTTAAGCCATCAGATATATGTTCATACATTTTAAGAGCTGTGGGTCTACTTTTGTTTTTCTAGGCCAATAGCCAGCTACCTAGCATCGCTTCTTGGTTAAATTTCCCCTTCCTTGAACTATGTGCTCCTATATAACGGGTTTGCTCTCTCACTTATCTATTGTTTTTATATAAGTATCTAAGTTATTTTTATTGTGGTAAAATATACACAGCATAATATTCATCATCTTAATCATTTTGAAGTGTACAACTTAGCAGCTACAGTATATTCACATTGTTCTGCAGCCATTACCACCGTTCACCTCCAGAACTTGTTCATCACCCCAAACTCTGTCCCCATTTACAATTCCACCCACCCCCGCCCCCCATCTACTGTTAACTCTGGTTTCCTCACAACATACTTTCTATCTGGCAAAGCCGATCCCTCCTTATCACTTTCTTTTTAGATCATTTTACGTTCTCACTAATTTAACCTACCAGATTAACTTGATTCATTTTGTGAAGTTGTAAACAATAAGCTCAGTTGGGGTTGTATTTGAGGAGAACCGACCTTCCCACCCCCACCCGATACCAGCATGTCCCTCCCACGCGTTGTCCCCCGTGTGTTCTCACCTCCCTCTGAGGAAGCTGAGTGAGTGTGTTTCCTGCCTGAGGCCATTGTCAGGCACTGACAGCAATAGAGTCATTGGGAGGTAGGGGGACCAGAGAGCAAGAATTAGAAATTATAACCCTAAAATTTTAAATCAGTAGTGTTTCCTATAAGCTGTTCCAAATCCAAAGGCAGGTTGAGTAATCACCGGTATCATTGGTAGAGATGAACGATGTGGTTAATTCCTAGAAAAGAATAATCCCACACCACCCCAATACGGAATTCGAACATTTTGGATAACCCCTCTCCGACGTCCTATTGAAGAGTTCACAAAGGACCATCTGTATTAAATACTGGTACACTTAGAAGGAAACATGAGTAAATGCCATCTACCCAGATAAATTCAAAAACCTCATTGTACACAATAGTTTCCACCGTTCCTGCCGAGTTCCCAACATCTGCCCACCTTCTAATGGAAACTATTGCTGTCAGTGCCTAAGAGGCAGGTGGGAGCGGAAGCAGAGAGGCGGAAAAGTCAAACACGGGGCCTAACTACCTGGAAAATCTGATGGGATTGTTATGATTTTATGTGGACATTGACAATCTGAATGTTTCCAGATTCACAGCTTTGTTCACATAGGGCCTCATTCTTAACGCCATCCCATGTCTCCCACACTTGCCACTTGGGGGCTGCTGAGAGCAGACGAAACACCAGGTACGGGAGAATGGCACCTGTGAACTCTTAGCCCTCCTGTCATCTGGACTTGGATGAGTGTCTTTGTCCACTGCCCACTCCTTAGAGCCAGGACCCCGGCCTCTCACTACTGTAGTAACTAGCTCTGGGCTTTGTCCAGAAGTCCATGATCAGTGACACTGGACAAACGGATTAGAATCCAAGTTGAGCTCTGTCCTGAGCCAAGTTGACAGATGACACCCACTGCGATCCCATGTTAAGGTAACTTGTTTTAAGTGCCAACAAGCTATTCTAACACTAATCTGCAGCTCTAAAGAAAGAACACCTATCATATGATTCGCATAGCTATTTTAGGGTAGTGATAACACACATTTATTCACTAAGGTCCCGTACAGATTGGATATAGATCCTTAGTAGCACCTCCTTATTTTAGTATGAATAAAAATGGGGAAATGACATTGAAAGATAACTACGTAAGAATGTAGTTTTATAGGCATTTTATACTTTTCATTTATATCATATATTGCATTATAGAATTTAGTGTTATTAGCAAAATTAGCAGTCTTGGTTATAACACTTCACTCTGTAGAGCAGTTTAGGTTAGCTTAAAAATATAGTTTAGTAAGTAAGCATAACAACCTAGAAAAACCAAACTTGGGTTGTTTTTTCCAGAGATCTTTCAACTGGTGTAAAAATGTTTGCCTTCATCCTGGCTGGTGTGGCTCGGTGGACTGAGTGTCGGCCTGCGAACCAAAGGGTCGCTGGTTCAATTCCCAGATAAGGGCACATGCCTGGGTTGCGGGCCAGGTCCCCAGTTGGGGGCGCGCAAGAGGCAACCACACACTGATGCTTCTCTCCCCCTCCGTTTCCCTCTTTAAAAAATAAATAAATAAAATCTTTTAAAAATAAAGTTTGCCTTCACTAGACTTCCTCAAGTGCAGGTTTAATCATTAAAAAGACAGTGTAATGCTTATTTTCAAGCAACCCCAAAGACTACTTATGCCTACAGAAAAGTTCAAGCCCCATTTCCTAGGGAAAGAATATATTTAGTGACACGCATTTTCTCCGGGTTCCCACGCATCACAGTGAGTTGAAGCTGAGGTGGAGTACGGGGGAAGATGATCAGGGTTCACTCCACGTGGTATTGTTTGACATGTGTCGGGTGAACACGTGCTCTTTTGGAATTTTTAAATAACCGCAATCAGAAAAGTAACAATGGCTGGGGTGTGGCAGGGGACACCACCGCCCTTTCCTGCCTCTCCTGCGTCCTGGGGAGGGGGTGGGCAGAGTGCTGGAGAGCAGGTGCGAGCTGCTCCCTGGTTGCATCATCATGCTGGACAAGTGGGTTAGCCTCTCATGCTTCAGCGTCCTCGTGGTAACACGGGGGCAGCATTAGCACTCCCTCCAGAGGTTTGGGGGAGCACTGAACAATTATTCACAGTGCACCTCCAGGGCCCAGCAGACTGCGCCTGCCTCACACATCTCAGTTGTGATTGGTTGTCCCAATGATGATGACTGTGATGACCAGGAGGTACAGAGCACGAGGTGACGGTCTGAGGGCTCTATCACATGCTGAATGCATGACCTTGGGAAAACGACTGAATTCGGGGAGCCTCCATTTTCTTATCTGTGAATTGGGGATGCCAGGACCAACTTCAAAGGGTGGCTGTGGGGACTAGATGACGTTTTTCACACACAGGGGTGGGCAAAACGAGGCCTATAGATGTGCGTACACGAAGCAGAGCTTTTGTATTATTTATTTACTATTAATTGTATGATTTATCTGCATTATTGTCCTTATTGTTGTTACTATGTCACATCCTTACTTTGGTGTATCTTTGAAGTAACGATGGCTGGTTAAGTTTTACCTACTTTTGCCAATCCCTGTGTCAAGCACTAAACACAGTGCCTGGCACACTCGGTATAGACTCAGTCAGTGGAAGTAATTTTTACAGCGGAAATTTGTGGAAGTTGAAGTTATTCTATATTTGTTAGCAAAACAGAAGGAAAGAGGAAAACAAGACCACACAAAACCCTCAAGGAGGCTGCCTCTCTGTGCGGCAGCCTTCCAGTTCGCTCAGCTGGCCCCCCAGAAACACTCCTCCGATGCTGCCCGGCCTTCACATCGGAAGCACTAAGTCATTCGCATTTGCTTACGAACACACTGGTTGGCATTTTTAAATCGTGTAAGTGGAGATGGTGGCCGGTCACTGGTGCTTAGAATAGTACCTCACACATAGCAGGTACAAAGGAGTTTATAATATTTTAATAAATAAAGATTTTATTCATTTTTAGAGAGAGGGGAAGGCAAGGAGGGAGAGAAACATCAGTGTGTGGTTGCCTCTCACACATCCCTTACTGGGGACCTGGCCTGCAACCCAGGCATGTGCTCTGGACTGGGAACTGAAGTGGTGACCCTTGGGTTCACAGGCCGGCACTCAATCCACTGAGCCATGCCAGCCAAAGGAGATTTTCTTTGAATGATACAAGCCAAAAAATAAAAATCTGCAGGTGACTTGCTTTGTTGAAGTTAGGGAATATTTTTGTCTGCAGGTGGCCCGTTAGAGAGGTTTCATAATTTTCCAGACCTGCGTTATTAGACCTGTGATCCAGTCCTGGCTCCACCGTGAGTGACCTTGGATAACCCCTGACACTCAGGAAGCTCGTCTCCTCTTCATTTTCTTTAAGGTTCCTTACAGCTCCTACGTTCCGCCCTATAGCAAGGAGCTCCCTCTTGCACAGCCCCGAGGTTTAAGCGGCGGGCAGTGAGCAGCATGACACGTTAACCCTCACTCGGATTCACTCTAAGGCAGTACAGTCACTTTGACCGTCATACAAGGAAAAGGAACGAAACAACCGTGTCTTACAATTCCACTGGGATGGTTCTGCTCATCTCTAGTTCTACTGTCAACTCCCAGTCCCCCGCAATGGGTTGGAACTGGGTGGCATGCCCCCATTTGAGCCTAGGAATACGGTTAGCGCACACATGACTTCAATGCACAATCCACTGTGGAAACTGAGAGAGAAACAGGACACGTGGAAAGTACGAAGCACGCATCAAAGGAGGAAAAGCTCAGCCAGGCACGCGTGAAAACGCCGTCTGCACAACTGCAGGTGTCACACCATGAGTGGCGAGGACAGTCTGAGAAAGCAAATGCCCCCACGACCAACAATGCTTGACCGAGCACTCCCAGCAAACCGGGAGGTGATGTTTTTCACAAACAACAACACACAGAGTGACCAGCTCTTCCCAGAGGCCCTGGGTGACTGCGGGCCTGTCCCAGCCACCGGGAGGAAAGACGGCACAGCAGGGGCCTACCTTGCAGTGCGTGGTGCTGACGGGAAGCCCCACGTTGGAGGCGATCACCACGGTGAATGCTGAGGCTAGTTCGATGGTGAAGCCGCTGTGGGGGAGACAGGAGACACATCACAGGCGCCCTTTGTACCGGCCCTATGGACACCCCAGGGCTGCCAAAGTCTCCCCAGAACCTCCTTTGAATCAAATGTCAGCTGCTGGCAGGGCCAGATGACATGAACAGAACAAGAAACTGCTGTACAATGACAACGATTCACACCAAGGCTCTGCACTGCACTGTTTACAGTCCCGAGGAGCCTTATTTTTCTGGAATGTTTTCAAAACCCACACACTGTTGTAAGTGGGTCAGAAATTCCTGCTGTGTAAAAAATGGTCACTTAGTCATTTTTAAAGTGGCATTCAGAAAACTACACTCTCATTTTAAAAATGTGTTCTTACTACCAAAAAAGTGAATTTTCTCAGATTACTAATTTTTCATGAAGTCAATTTTATAAAAGAATGATTAAAATTAATATCAAGAAGGAAAAAAAGATTTCTTACAATAGGTAGTTCCAAGTTCTCATTGTATCCTTCTAAAATTCTCTTGTGAGTTTGTTATTTAACCTCCAATCTACCTGAAGATTAGAAAAAAGGACAACAGGAAGGACTACAGTGAGAACCGTGAGTCCGGACCCCTCCTCAGAGGGCAGCAGCTGCGAGAGGAAGGACATGCCAAGTAACCCCAGGGGGGTGGCAGGTGAGAGCTGCTTGCCTCCAGTAGGTGGAGCTGGTGTGGCAGAGAATTTTCGGGAAAGGCAGGCCCTAGGCCGTGAGAGTGGTTTGCAGTCCCTTGCTGCCCACTTGCTCTCAGGAGCTCATGTTGGGCAAGGTCACCAGTGGGAGAAGATGGGGGGCTGTGAGGCGGTTCTTTTTCTCTTCTCTCCTGCTGTGCTTCAGCTTCTCCTTCCTTCTATGTTCCCACCCCTCTCGTTTTATCTCGCTTAACTCAGTGCCACAGTGGACAGGGGCCCAAGAGTGCAAGAGGGAGGGCGATAATGGGTGGCCAGCAAAGGTGGGGTTTGCTTACCCTCTGCCCCTCCTCTCTGCGGAGTGGCTGTGCTGAGGGGCTGGGGCATGACAGCAGCATGAGAGGGCTCAGACTTACCGACTCGGCATGGCCTCCAAGGACCAGCCCTGCCAATCCAGCCTGCAGCCCCTGGCTTACCTGGACGGCGTGATTGGAGTGAGGTCCTTCCCCATGGTCTGGATCACTCTTCTTCCCCAAACCCAGAGTCCTGTACAAATCCCGACTCCTCCGTAAAACAGCAGCCAGACGGGCGTAGCTGCTTCTTGCAGGACTGCACCTTGTTCGTAAATCAGCCACAGAGCTACCAGGGGACCGATGGCATTACTGGGAGAATGAACAAAGCAGACGAATTACACAAACATGGTACAGACAGACAAACGGCGCTGTGCACAAGCGCAGTGACTTCTCGGTCTTGAGAACAGCCTTTCTCACGGTAGTTGTGGCTTGCCTACACAGTCTAGTGGTAATGAAAAAGACTTATTAATTTTTTCTTTGTGGTGAAAACATAACAGAAAACCTACCACTTAGGCCATTTTTAAGTGTATAGTTCAGTAGTGTCAAGTATATTCACGCTGTTGTGAAATAGTGCTCCAAACTTTCTCGTCCTGCGAATCTAAAACGCTACAGCCGTGCAACAGTAAACCCCTTTGCCCCCTGGCCCCGGTCACCACCATCCTGCTCTGTTTCTATGAATCTGACTACTCCAGGTACCTCACGCAAGTGGAATTCCACAGTATCTGTCTTTCGAGACTGGCTTGTTTCACATAACGTAATGTCCTCAAGATTCATCCATGTTGTAGCATGAGTTAGAATTTCCTTCCTTATTTTAAGGCTAAATAGCCCACTGTGTGCACACACCACATCTTCTTTATGCACTCATCCGCCGACGGACATTCCATCTCTTGGCTATTGTGAATAATGTCACAATAAATGTGGTGTACAAATACCTCTTTGAGATCCTGCTTTCAGTTCTTTTGGGTAAATAACCAGAAGTGGGATTGCTGGATCATAAGGTGGATGGAACCCGCAACCTTGGTGCATTAAGATGTCACTCTAACCAACTGAGCTGCCCAGCCAGGGCCTATAGTAGCCACCTTGACGCGCATGTGATTTACTATGTAACTTTTTAGAGATATGGAACTGAAAAGTCACAAGAAGTGGACACACAAATCAAGTTCCTTTTACTCCACTTTTCCCCTCTATTTCTTTCCATTTTCACTGCCAGCACTGCTACTAAGATTAGCGACCAGTTATGGCTGGCCGTGTCGGGTCCGTGGGGCCACAAATGTTGCCAATCACTAGTCCTCATACTCACCCTGCAAACTAGGCACTGTCACTCCCACTTCACTGACGAAGAACTGGACGCTGAAGTCACGTCACCAGCAGGAGGCAGGATCGGGGCGCGAGCTCGGAAGTGACCCAGGTGCTCATGTCCTTCCCCCAAGCCTCCTACCATCTCTCAGGTCCTGGGCGGCCACCCACTGCCTTTTTGGGGAGAAGCTACAGCTTTCTTTTTTCCCCCAAATTTGTAATTAAGATCTTGTTCCTTTAGAGCAATTTAAGGTTCACAACAAAACCGAAGCGAAGGTGGAGAGATTTCCCGTATGATCGCTGCTCCCACGCATGCATAGCCTTCCTCATTACCAACGTCCCCAAGGTGGGAAGAACGGACAACCTGACAGTATTGAGTTTTCCTAGCCTTGAACACGAAAAATCTCTCCATTCATTTACGTCTTCTTTGATTTCATCCGTCAGTTTGGTAGTTTTCTACATATAGATAGATCCTTACATATTTTGTTAAGATCGATACCTAAGGATTTCATTTTTAGGGATGCTAATGTAAATAATATTGTGTTTTACTTTTTATTTATTCTTTTCAGGACACAGAATTTCCTTTAAATATTTTTTGGGAGGTAGGGAGACCACACTTTGAGTCAATTAAGAGTACAGAGCTCTTTCATCTTTTACATTTATCTTGCTATGATTTCATCAGGAATGGGTTCCGGCAGCTCAGGCTCCTTCCCACCGGTTCTCACAAAGTGTGCTGCTCTGGGGTGAGCAGGCTGATGCTTTGGCTGAACCCAGGCACCCTTCTTTCTGGCTTCCTTCTTTTCCCGATCATTTTCCTTCACATGTTTCAGGCAGTTACCTTGGTTCTTAGAGTGCTTACTACGCTCAGTATGTACATTAATTCTCGTGGCAAGAATCTTGCCCTTGTTTGTTTACAACAATGCCCACTGCCTGCTGGGTAACACTACAGACTCTTCCAGTTTTGCCATGGTGACATTTGTGGGGCACTCCTTTTTTTTAGTGTAATCTTTATTTTATATTTTTCCATTATCATTTAGTTCCCTTATACCCCTCTTCCCTCCAGGGGGCATTCCTTTTTGAACAGTGCTCCTTCCCCCAATGTCTACAATATCACCTTTCTTGTAGATCTGCATGTATGGGGGTGGCCAAAGGAACAACTCCACATTTTCCAAAAGACCTAGAGAACACAATGGGTACCTCTAACCTTTCCCTTGGCGTTAGTCATTTTAGCGGATCACTGAAAGATGGCAGTGGTAGCCGAAAAGAAGCAGTATTGTGTTACAAATTTCAAATTCCATCTGTTCGTTGTTGACTTGTGCGAAAACAATTGATTTTTCTATATTAACCTTATATCCTGCAACCTTGTTATAATTGCTTGTTAGTTACATAAGTTTCTGTTGATTCTTTCAGACTCTCTGTATAGTCAATCATGTCATCTGTGAACAAAGACAGTTTTATTTCTTCCTTCCCGATCAGTGTACCGTTTATTTCCTTTTCTTGTCCTATAGCATTAGCTAGAACTTCAATAAGGTGTTGAAAAGGAGTGATGAGAAGGGACATCCTTGACTTGCTCCTGATCTTAGTGGGAAAGCCGAATTTCTCATCATTAAATATGATGTTAGCTGCAGGATTTTTGGAGATATTATCAAGCTGAGGAAGTTCCCGTCTATTACTAGTTTACTGAAGGTTTATTTTTTTTAAATCATAAACAGGTGGTAGATTTTGTTAAATGCCTTTTTTTAATCTATTGACATGATCATGTGACTCTTCTTGTTTTACATTTGATGGGTTACATTAATTGAACCAGCCTTGCATAGCTGGGGTAAATTTCACCTGGTCACAGTGTATAACTATTTTGTACTCTGTTGGATTCACTTTCCTAATGCTCTGTTGAGGATTTTTACATCTATGTGCATGAGAGATATTGTTCTGTAGTTTTCTTTTCTTTTAATATCTTTGTCTAGTTTTGGTAATTGGATAGTGTTGGCCTTACAATTGTATAAGTTAGGAAACTGAGCTAAGAAGTATTCCCTGTGCTTCTATCCTCTCCAGGAGATTGCAGGGAATTGGTATATTGTCTTCTTAAATGTAAGAATTCACAAGTAAACCCACCTGAGCCTTGTGCTTTCTGTTTTGGAAGATTATTAATTATTGATTCAACTTCTTTAACAGATATAGGCCTATTCAGATAGTCTATTTCTTCTTGTGTGAGTTTTGACAGATTGTTTAATGCAAGGAATTGGTCCAATGTCATCTTCATCATCAAATGTGTGGGCATGCGGTACCGCTTTATCTAATGTCCACAGGGTCCACAGTGACGTCTCTTCTTTCAATCCTATTACTGGTAACTTGTGTCTTCACCCTCTTGTTTCTCATTCAGCCTGGTTAGAAGCTTATCAACTTTATTGATTAAAAAAAAATCTGCCCTGGCTGCTGTGGCTCAGTGGATTGAGTGCCAGCCTGCGAACCAAAGGGTCACTGGTTTGATTCCCAGTCTAGGGCACATGCCTGGGTTGCAGGCCAGGTCTCCAGTGGGGGGCACATGAGAGGCAACCACACACTGATGTTTCTCTCCCTCTCTTTCTTCTTCCCTTCCCTTCTGTCTAAAAATAAATTAAAAAAATAAAGTTAAAAAAATCTTTGGTTTCATTGATTTTCTCTATTGATTTCCTGATTTCAATTTCATTGATTTCTGCTCTTATTTCTTTTATTCTTCTTACTTTGGATTTGATTTGCTCCTTTTTTTCTAGTTTCCTAGGATAAATATTTAGATTATGGATTTTTTTTGTTCTTTCCTAATAAATGTATTCAATGCTATACACTGTCCTCTAGTCTGTTCTGCAGTATCCCACAAGTATTGATGTTTTTATTTCCATTTTGTTTAAAATATTTAAACATTTCTCTTAATATTTCTTCTTTGATCCATGTGTTATTTACATGCATGTTATGTAATCTCCACATATTTGCAATTTTCCAGTTATCTTTCTTTTACTGATTTCTAGCTTAATTTCATTGTGGTCTGAGAACAGACATTGTATTAGTTCTATTCTTTTAAATGTATTAAGGTATGTTTAATGGTCTATTTTGCCGAATGTTTCGTGTGAGCACGAGAAGAATGTGAATTCTCCTGTTGTTGAAATCTATTAAAGTAAA